>JAVSBS010002387.1:0-10875 GCA_033124195.1 Coracias cyanogaster | reverse complement strand
TTTTTTTTTCTTTTTGTGGGTCCGTCCCCGTCCCCATCCCCGGCCCCCCCCCCCCCCCCCATTTTCTTTTTTCCTTTCTTTTCTTTAATTAAGGGCTTGTTTTGATGTTCATTGAACTCAGTGGGAATCTTTCCATTGAATTGTATGCGTTAGGTCAGATTCATAATCAGCAGTCACTGAAACAACCTAACAATAGTTTTGTCACACGCAAGTCTTAAATGGGATTTGCTTAAAAAAAGCAATAGAACTAATCCGTTATCAACACTTATTAGAACAGAGTTTTGACTGTATCTGTATATTTACCAACACAATTTCAACCCATTTAAGCCAAATTGAAATTAATGCAGATTCTTGCTCCAGGCAGGAGCATAGGGCAGCTAAATTAAATCAATTTAAACTAGCGTATTTTTAGCCACAGCAGTAGGATACTGTGTGTTGACCAGGCTTAGGCCTGGTTGCCTTGCTTCCTTCGGTGGGTGAGGCATTTTGACTTTCTGTGAGGACAAGCTGTAGTGTGATGAAACGTGCTAAGTCCAATGTAGATAAACCCATTCTGATCTGGGGGCAAGAGAACAAGTTTCTGGGAGGCAAACAAATGTCCACCACATCTCTCTTTCTCATGCCTGTTTCTACACTCCTGGCACCCCATAAGCATGTGGCATCTTGCAAGTCTCAGTGCAGTTTGCAAAAGCCTGAGCACTCCAGAGCCTCTAAAGACTAGTGAGGCAGTGCACGTCCTTCTGGAGCAGAGACTCTGTGACGTCTGGGGTCTCCAGCACAAAGCTACAACCTCACATTTTTGCTCTGTGGTTTTATTCTGCTTTTCCCTTGCCCATAAGTGCCCATTTGTCAGTGAACAATGCCTGAGCTACTGAGCTGACAAACTAAAGGCGTGGATAGCAGAGTGGTGGGATCTCCCCAGGAGGTTGCTGTCCCTCCATGCTCGTACAATATTGAAGAAGAGGTTGCACACAGCAGGGCAGTGGAAGCTTAACCAGCCAGGGTAAAATCCTTTCAGGACAGCCACCAAGAGACCCCCTACATATCACATGCCTGGGACAAAACCAGTAAACTAGGAGTCTTTTTATAATCTTCCTTTGTGACCTGCTAACCTTCCTTTGTAAGTGTGTACCTCCCAGGCATGGTGGAGAAAACTCAGTTTTGCAGCAGTCACTTTTTAGCTTCTGAAGGAGTTATCTCCTTCAGATCTTTCTGACTCTCTATTGTGAAATGTGAACTAAATAGAGGCCGTGATCTTCTCTGATGCCACCCTGTAAAAATTCAAGGGAATCCCAGACATCAAATATGCCGAAGTCATCCTGTATCACTTGACTCCATGTGAAGCACAAGAGTTTCCAGCAGATTGGGTGATACTAGACTAGCATCCATTTCTCATGATGGCTTTCTTGAAAACTGCCCTTCACTTCACAGCTTGTAAAAGGAAAGTTGATAGGGTGAGTGTACCAGAATGGTTGTGAAAGTACTGGGTCACACTAGATGTTTTAACCTAAGAAAACAGCGTTTTGAAATAAAACTAAAGCTGAACATGTCCTAAAACTGGACGTGTAGCTACAAGAAAATGTTTCTGACATTGTTAGAAAATGACATATCCACTCTGAATGCACCAGTTCTTCTCTGCTAAATGGAAGCAAGCAATGGAAATGATCTTTCCATATTTCCAGAGATCTATGCATGGACACAGTCCTCAAAAATTCACTTATGGTCAGGCCTTTGAGGTTACTGAGGGGTTTTTCTATACAGTTGAGCTGATTTATGAGATTTCCTGTTAAATTTTATTGCACCAGTGGCTTTTCTTTCGTTCTTTTGAAGTAGAAAACATCATTTCTGGAGCAAATGCAAGTCAAAAGTCTTAATGGAGCATAAAAATCTGAAAGGTCATGATTTTATAGCTTTAAAACGGAGGACAGTGCACTGCTTGGTAGTCTTAAAAATATGAAAAGTTAATAATGATGTTTGTCGGTAATAAAAAGGTATAATCTTCTCCCAGACCTTTGATCTTGACTACTTGTGTATTGGCATTTTATGGGTCTACTTTTATAAATGAGAAACTCTTGTTTTAGGACCATCCCATTTCAGAATCAGAGAGAGATAACTAATAACATGAGACCGAAACTTTGTCCCCACAAGATTCGGTGCTCTTGACACCCAGTGTTGCTTCTCCCTTTGAGCACAGACTATTGATTGCATTTATTTGTTTTCTGGGGTCATGTAGACTACCTTTATTTATTTGACTTTGTTTAAGACCTGTGGATGAGTGCAAATTTATAACCAAATAAGCAACTGTTCCTGTCACACATTTTGCAGACTTAGGTGAATTACAGTAGAAATGTTTACAGACTCTCCTTGCTTTCCACCTACAGGTGATTGGAATAGCCTATGCCGGTTTAAAAAGAAAAATCTAGAAAGTGTCTCCTCATGGATTTCTTTTGCTGATTTTGATTTAATCTGAAGTCTTAAAAATATTTTTTCATTTGCATCTTAGCGAGTGTTTTTAAGGAATATGTAGGAACTTAGGTAAACTAAAAATGCCTTCTTGCTATATCAGTTAATGGGGTAGACCTTGAACAGTTCATCTCCAGCTGCTTGCAAATGTTTTCTCCAGGTGTGGGCATAGAAAAAGCATTTTATTACATTGTTCACTGTCCCTTCTGTTTCAAGGAAAAGTAACAGGAACAGGTCACTGGAAGAAGCAGTCATGGGGAAGGCCAATACAGCAAGAGGGGCACGGCTTTCCTTCTCATTAATACAGACCATCCTGTTTTCTGTTGTTGTCTTTGCAGCAGTCCAGCACAGGGGACCTGAGGACTCTGAGGAAAGGGTTGTCCCCATACCACTCTGAGTCACAGCTCTCGTCACTGCCGCAGTATCAAGACACCCTGCAAAATGTAAGAGATGTTTCCTTACCTATATAGACAGAGCTGTGGGTTTCCCCAAAAGTGAGCATGGCTGTAGGGGGCATGTGGAGATTACAGGGGGGCTCTGCCAGCTGAGAATTCACCCTTAAAATGGTGGTGCAGTCAGCTGAAAACTGCGGTTTTTGGGAGGATGAGGATCCCCTGGAAACATTGATCTTTACCTGAGTTCGGATCATCAACCTCCCAGCACAGGTTTTTCTGTTAACTGATGTTCACTGTTGTGCATCTTTTAAAGCAAGGATGAGCCTTTTATACCTGCAGCTCCTTCTTTGTAAATGCCCTGTATGCCTGCTGACAAAAGCTGGTCATGGATCAGGTGAAAGATGGTTTGCCAAGTGTCTGGCAGTGTGTGGCTGGGGTTGCTTTAGCGATTAAGTTCTTAGGACTTTCATTGCAGGTTTTTCTGTATCATGAATGAGGTTTACCTTTCCTGACATTTGCCTGCACTGCTTCTTCTCAAACAACTGAAGAATCTTGATTAAAGCCTCTTACAAAACATGGATACTGTGCTGCTGTGCCAGGGCTCCTCCTGCGCTGGTGTGCCAGGCATGGCTGAGAGGCCAAGCTCTGGCAGATGATTGTCTTCCAGATGTTTCCTGACTGCATGAGAAACTGCATTTGCTTGGTAACATTGTTTTCCAGATTGCAGGGGAAGTGTAGATGCAGTTAGGGAGTTCTGCTATGAGTGAGCTGTGAGTGTTGTGAACATGAGCAAAAGCCTGATGGCAGCACAACTGGTGGACCTCCCTGCCACCCTGTCTTCTGCTCCATGTCCAGGACACTGGTCAGCAGAGCTGCGTGGGCTGCAGGACCAGTTGTACATTGGCTGTCTGCTTGGGTAAAAGTCATTCTGTAGATTTAATGTACCTTTTAGAGGTGTAAAAATGGGGGTAATAATAATTTAAGAAAGTTTGCATAAATGAAATGCCAGTGTGAAAGCAGGGCCCCTTTCTATAACTGCTGAACTGCTGCCATGTAAATGAAATGGAAGACTGTGGCTGAATATCCACTGTTCTAACTTTGCGCTCCATAAAGTCTGGAGATTTTATAAGGAGGGCAGAAATATGTGCCTGGAGATATTTGTCTGGCTGTGCTGGTGCCTCACAATGTTGGAGATTCTGCTTTGCTTTCCTTGTGCTCAGGCTTTTGATCCCCAGCTTGGTTCCAGGTGGGGAATGCTCAGTTGGCCTGTGCTGGTTGCCCTGAGGAGCTCTGCTACACACAATTTTACGTTTATCTTGTGGGTCAGGCTGGGGTACAGCCAGCAGCTTTCTGCAGAGGAGCTGTTCCTGGGCTGGGAGCTGGCAGAAGACTTCTCTGCCTGACCATCGGCCCACACAGCTCACCAGGGCTGCATGAGGGCTGGCAGCAGACGGTGCTGCCTGCTGGAGCCCTTCCCGGCCACTTGTCCCTGCTTTCACTCCTTCCTCAAGGAAGAGGTGGCACCTGGAGTTTATGAAGAGGCCCAGGTGCTACATGACACTCACCTTCATCTGTCACCCTGGCTGTGTTCTGCCTTCTTTGTGGAAGATCAAAACCAGCACTGGATCCAACTCTATGTAATCTGGGATACTTATGTAGCAATTTATTTGCTTATTCCTATGAAAAATCCCTTTAGTTTGTGACTTGACATGATATATTCTCTTTGTGAGGAAAGATAATGATCACAAATTCTTACAGATGTCTTTGAATGTCTCAGGCAGCTCCCAGAAAGTGGACAGTTAGAGGTACCTGACTTTGTCTGCAGCCTTTTTTTTGACAGCAGACATGAATTTGTGAGAAATCGTTCCTCTTTGTGCCTGTATAGGCTTCATGTGGGTAAGTGGTGGACGACTGGTGTTGGCTCCAAAGCTGTCACATCCATTCAGGGTTTCATCATTGTCATCGCCTGTGCAACTCTTTGGGGAAATTCCTCAGCATATCCCTCACTGTCACACAGTTTGCATGTAGGCATCACTCCAGCTCTCTGTGACCCTGACGTACCTCAGCTAGTGAAACATTTGGTGTTTCTAGTGGAACCTGGATCATGGACGCTGGTGCACACTCAAGACACAGAATTGAAAGACAATCATAATAGCAACCTGCACACTGTTTAGTCAGTGGTGTATCATGCAGATTACAAATTATATATTTGCTCTGTGTTCTGCAGCAGTCACCAAATATTCAGGAAGAACAGTCCCAGGGTGTGGGTTCTGACCTACAAGACCCTAGCCATTGCAAGGGAAGGTGTGGCATGTATGTTAACTTGAACAAATAGCAGGCTGGTCAAACTCCCCAGCCCTGGGAACTGCAAGCCAGGGTCATCTCATGGTGTACCTGAGGCTCCCTGTGTCCTTTGGGAGTCTCTCAGGCTTGGACTCTGAGTGAGACATGAGAGGAGGTGGCAACAAGCAGCTCCCCGTGGGACCTGCCATTCCCCTGAGATGAGAGGGGCAGGCTGCAGGGCAAGCTGTTTGGGCTGCCTTGACCTTTCCTGTTGCTGGCAGCCTCCAGACCGGCTCACCCTTGAGTCAGATGATGTCCCAGGCATGGGAGCTGTCTTTGAGGTACCTGTAAGCAGTGCATTGCTGAGGACCCAGTGGCCAGCCTGGTGTCAGGGTGTCAGTGACGGAAATAATCCCAAAGCATCCTTGGTGGGCTTGTGGTTGCATTTGCTAGCCCAGGCTGTTGCTCTGTCTTTGGTACTTTGGTTCTCCGTGGTAGCTAGAACAGATTTTTTCACCCATGTTGCGTTCATGTCTTAGCTGCACTGCATGTGTTCCGTGCGTGGCTCCTCCATGTGTGCTCAGATTAGCAGCCCTCTGATTTACTGCAGGAAGCTGCTGGAGGAGCACACTGGGAGTCTCAGAGGTGCGGCTGGAGTGCACAGAGAAGGTGATGCTCAGTCTATCCTGGAAACTCTTCCAGCTCAGAGCTTTTCTGGAGTTTAACAATCCCAATCCCAGGTTGGAGTTACCAACTTTCAGTATTGTTAGCATTGCCCAAGGAGTCTGGATTGCCTGGTCATACAGCCTCTCCTCTGGTTAGTGAGGTGAAAATTACATTTCAGTAACACTGAGAGTTTTAGGAGAATAATGGGAGTTTTGGGTAATTGCCACTGCAGGAGGTCGAGGAGCCCTGTTGGTGCAAGCCTGTGAATCAGGACTGGGAGACATGCCTGCCACCATGGAGGGATTCTCTCACACAAACATATGTACCTTCTTTTCACCTCTGCGTGCCTCAATATTTCCCTTCAAGGAACTGGGTGGGAAATCACTCATTCCATAGCATGGTTTTCAGGCAGTCCTTTATCACTATGCTAAATAGCACTAAGTGCTCCAGGATCCTCCAGGGGTGGACACTGAAAGGCAGTGTCTTTGGAACAGTATAGTGTTGCTGGAGAGTTCACTTGTTTCTTGCATGGGCTTTCTCTGGTGTTAATTCAATGATGAGTGAACACTGGGAGATGGAATTGTCCACACTTGGTGTCAGCTCTCAGATTTCTCACTCTCCATAAATCCACCCACCCTACACAGTCCTTAACTTTGGTGACATCTAATGATTGCTGAGTTACATTTCTGACATGGAGAGAATGTATGGTGGGAAACTCCCTATCCACAGCAGTAAGGCTCTTACTTTGTTACTAATAGCCATGTTTCAGCAATTAATTTTCTAGGAGGTGGAATCTCAGCTGGTGACTTCTGGAACATTTGAGGCCCCTGTAGCACAGCCACGGATGAATGAGATGGCAGGGGCATAGCCCAGAGCTTGCATCTCTGTTTCTTCTCTGCTCCCTTTGGCCTTTTCTTGGGTGCTCTGGCCGCCCACGTGGACACATGGTCCCTGCAGACCTTCACATTCTTGCCTGCTTTGCTCCTGTCACTTTGTCCCAGGTACATCTCAGTTCCCAGGCATGGGAAGGTGCCCTGAGGGCTGCTCATGTTCCTATGGTTGGAGGTATCTTCATCTTGAGAAGCTTATAAGCCATCTGCCTGGAGGAGCCATTTATCCATATTGTTAAACGCCGTTAACAGTTGAACTGGCCTGTTTCTAGCAGTTGGAGCTAGCCTGCCTGGCTTAGACTTAAAATTTACTAGTAGCATTCATACAATTTATAAAAGGAGTCCTGCTTTTGGTGGAAGTGTCTGTAGAGGTTTGTAATGGAAATGTTAAGGTTAATGTGGATGGATTGTGAATGGAAAAGTGTGTGCAAACACCAACAGGGACGCTAGAGCAAGAGATGCAGGGATGGCCTGTGCTGATGACCAAATTGACAACCGACAGCAAACAAATGAGTAAACACCGCAGGATGTGTGGTTTGCATCAGGACCAGGAGGTCTGTGTTGTGATAAGGCTGCAGCACAGATGGCTCATCACAAGAAGGCCTATTCCCTGATAACGGGACCAGGGTTACACCATGATGTGCCATTGCACTTCCTGTGGTTCCAAGAGGAAGGCTTAGATAAGGTACCCAGAATGAAGGAAAGGAGACAACAGGCAGCAGCTTTCCTAGGGTTTATGGGGGGTAAGTAAGCAAGATGCTGAGATAAAGATCAGCCTGTAATAACCATTGACTCCTAAAGCATGTGAAAAATGTGTCCAAAACCCAGTTCTTTGCTGTCAATGAGGAGGGATACCAGACCTGTCATTAGGACTTGTTAGTGGGTGTCCCTTATCCTCTGTGTCACACAAAGTGACCCTGACCACACCACGTGGACATCTATCTTTTGGTTAGTGTGTGAGTATGCATTTGTAGGTGTGTGGATAAGAGTGACACATTCTAGGAATCAGTTTTAGGTCAAAGTAAATATCACCTTCCCCTTCCTTAATTTTTTGTGCTGAGTTTGTTCTGTGGTAGTTTTCTGTGTGACCCCTTGCTGAGCAGGAGCTCCCAACACTGCCCTGGCTGGGTGCATGAGGACCTGTCTGTGGGTGCTGTAGTTGATGGCTGGAGGAAAGGACCTGTGCTTATTTCAGGTCCATAGCAGGGAGTCCCCGGGGAAAGCACCTGCAGATGGGCTCTTCGAGGGCTGAGTAAAACTCCCTCGTTTGAGAAGATAGTGATGACGGTGCTATTGCCCAGCCTTTATATGTGTCCCTAGGGGTCTACAAGAAGTATCTCTGGAAAAAAGTGAGACTTCCATTAGAGTATTCAAAGCTGCATCTCTCAGGAGTCTGGTTTAGACTAGAGGACAGACTGGGAAGAGACAATTCCATTTTCCTCCCAAAATCTAATCCAAGAACAGTGGGATGCGTAGGAAAATGCAAAGAAGCAGGACAAGTGTGGTTTGTAGCAGAGAGCACTCAGCTGAGAGGATTGCTGAATCCCTGGCTTCCTGGTACTGCCTCTAGTTGCATTTTTCTCCAGTGCTTGTTTCATGCAGGATGCAAAGCCAGGGAGATGGCTGTGGCTGCCTGACTGCAGCACCAGCTTCTTTACCTCCTTCCCTTGATTCCCACCACACTGTCACAACCAGCTGCGTTTCGTAGCTCTGCCTTGTAGAGATACTTGCAAGAACCGTATTTCATTTTGCCAGATGGTGTGCGCACTTTTATAAAAACAAACCCAAATGTTTATGGTCTGTAGGTGTAAAGGGAAGCTGTTAGATGGGGTGGGAAGGGATGATGAGAGAGTCCTTGGCTGACGCGCAGGCTGTCTCCTGAGCCTACAAGAGTGGTGGTGAGGGGAGGTGATACAAGGGCATGTAGTAGCTAAACCCCAGCCTCAGTGACAGTCCTGTCTCTTCCTTCTGGCTGCAGAGATGATGGTCTCCGTTGTCTTTAACACAAGGGCTAAGGCAGAAGAAAAGTGAGAAGGTGACTTGGTGTCTCTCCCTCAGCAGCCTGCAGGGGAAGGACCAAGCTAGTCCCTGTGCCAGCTTAGGGTAAGCAGGGAGACATGGCTGTGGCCCAAGCCTTGTCTCCGGTCTCGCTGGGGGACCCAGAACAAATCTGCTAGTCCTTTCCTCAGCCTGTGTGGGAGTAAATCTGTTCCTCCCAGGGAGGAGAGCTGCATCAGCTTCTTAAAGTCAATCTGACTTTTAAAATCAAGTTTGAAATGGCCAGAGAACACTGCTCCCATTGTGGTGTCCAGGAGATGCACCCAGAAGAGCCAAGGGAGCCCTCTGGGCATTGATGCCCATGCAGAGTCACCCAGAGTACCAGGGAACTTAGCATGGCCTTGAGATGCCCCTGGACAGCATAGTGACCCTGCCATCACCAGCATGGAGCTCCCAGCCCCTTGCTGTGCTGCACAAAGCCCCTAGGTGCAGGGATCCCTGGGATGCTCCATGCCTCTGGCATCCCCAGGACTGCTCTTTGCGGCTTCAGCATCACATCACAGCCTTTCAAAATGCCTTCATCTCCTCCTGTTGCTCCACCAAGCCCATCCTGTGCAGTGCCCTGATGTTCCCTTGCCTTCTCCCATCGCCGTGCCCCATCCCTGTGCCTCTCATTTGAGCTGGGCACTGCCAGCACGTGTTGAAAGATCACCCCAGGCCTGTTTCTCACGTTACCCCGGCAGCAGTGACTGTCCCTTTTTAGACAGGTTGAAACAATGATCAAGGAGCACAGCAGAAGGCAGCTCCTTCCCACTGGCAGCACTGATACCACCATGATGCAATTGAGCAGACAAAGAGAGAAATTCAAGGCAGCCGTTTTGCTGGTGCAGAAAAAGCGGCTGCGGAAGGGAAAGTAAAATGAATGGTTTTTCGGGATTTTCAGCCTGGGGAGTGCTATTGTGAAGCTTCAGAGGGTATTACCAGCAGCTGAGAACAAGCCGATCCATTTTTGAAGGCAGCTGCCCTTCATCAGCAGTTATTGCAGCAGCTCTGAGAGGCGAGTGGCTTTTTTCCCCACAGCAGGCAATGGGCACAAAGTTTGGCAATAATAAAAGTTTGGGGATTTGATAAGCAAAAGAGGCACTGACAGCCTGTATCCTTAATCCACTCTTACAGGTAACCGCAGGAGTTGAGAAAACTTAGCTGCTTTGAGGATCTGCTGTAGGTTCTCATGCTCACTTTTTATGGTGTTTGTGGGAGACTGGCAATGGATGAGGGAGGAGATAGGGGCCCAGCAGACCCTTGCTCTGCCCCAGGCCTGGGAGGAGACAGCTTCACCAGTGACAGCCAGGGCAGCCAGGCTGGAATGGAGACCTGGAGGGGCAATACAGATGTGTGCAGGTATCCTCCTGCATCTGTGTGCATCCTCCACCTACCCGGACGCTTTCACCTGGGACATCCCCAAATCAGATTTGCTTCAAGATCAGGAAAGTCTTAAAAAATACCCACTTGTTTCCTTCTGAAATCAAATGTACTGACGTTCCTTTATTAAAAGAACCAGCACCTCTCACAATACTTATGCTGATAGTGCCCCTGTGAGTCAGTCAGAGTTAGTGCACTTTGTGTGTGCCCACAGACAAACTGCACTAAATCTGACTGACTCACAGGGTGTGGGCACAGACAAAGTGGGCTTGCTCTGTCCATAGCAGTCAGACTTCTTGTTTTCTTGCATCAGGTAGTTATAGGTTGAAACCGCTCTGGGTATGTCACATTGATGATCATTTCACAGTCTGAGGGTGCAGCTGAAGCTGTCAGTGGGGCTCTTCAACAGCATGCACCCGTTTACAGCTCCACAGTGCTGTTACCAACCCAGTGACTGCTCTCCTCTACCCACCTGCTGCTGGAGGAAGCTGGCTCACCAGCTTTGCATGTGCTGAGGAGTTTCTCAGGGCTGGGGCTACAATCTGCTGTTGGTGCAGTGCTGAGAAAAGACACCTTTCCTGTTTGTAGATGAGATCCAGCTGCAAACAACGTCCTGACTTTGTTCTGCCTGAGCAGTCTCTGAAATCCTCCCTTCCCCTTGGTGCCCTAGCACAGCCCATACAGCCAGAGCTATGTCCTGCCTGCCAGGGAGAATATTGTCCAGTGTCCTTGATGTTTCTGCTCAGAAAGCAACGAAA
>JAVSBS010002386.1:0-62562 GCA_033124195.1 Coracias cyanogaster | reverse complement strand
CAGGAAAAGGAAAAGGAAGAGAGCCAAGGTTCCAAGGCAGCTTGCCAGACAAGGATCCTGAAATCTCCAGCTCTGTACAGTTCACCTGATGAAGCATCCTGGAGGTCCACAGAAAGCCCAGTCTGCTCAGCATCCTCCACACTAAACAGCAGAGAAACACGGCAGGAACCAGGCAGACATGCACTACAGACTATTTTGCTAGGAGCTTTATCGACTCAACTGGGTCTACCGGCATGTCAATGTATGCGCAACACACCAAGGTGTGGGAGAGTCTGGACTATTCTCCCACCATTAAGGGTAACTATTCTTCATTTGTGTGGCTCATCACATTGGCAGTTAGTCTGGTGGGGCATAAATGACTTCTTACTTTGTCTATTCACAAAACCTCCCTCCTGAAAATCCCACAGAGATTATAGACTTGGAGATGCAACTGTTTTCTTGGAGACATGTCAGTTTGGTTTTTTTTTTTCCTTTTTCCAGGGGGGAAAGTCTTGACAACCTTTTAGGGGAAAGAGGAGGAAATATTTTTTAAGATGCAAGAAGGAGGTAGGTGCGACACAAGCTCTCATCTTACTGAGATATGACTGTCAGGAAAAGTATTAGGGCATTAGATTCTCAGGCATTCGTCTCCAGCTCTTGTATAAACAGAATTCTAAACCATCAAGTAAAGGCTTTATCTCCCAGGGAATTTAACATTTTTCTTGAGTGCTCTTCAAAGGAAAAGAATGTAGTTCCAGAGCTTGACAACTTTCTTCAAGCCGTCCTCATGGCTGATGGATAAACAAAGCAATTCTGGGGCCAATCATGACCAAAATGGTGAATTTTTCCTTGAACAGTTACACTGAGAGCTACCTTGCCTGCTTTGAGAGCAAAGCAAGCTCCTGTCCAGCTGGCCAGAGGCCTCTTTGGAAAGAGGGACAGAGCCTGAAAAGACCACAGAGAACTAATTACTGACCCATATTGTCACAAGAGTATCACCATTTACCTCAACAGGACAGAAAAGTCCTACAATAATTGTACTTGAGGCCATCTCTCCCTGATCAACCCTCACTTCACAAAGTGCAGGGTACAATAGAAATCTATATGGTGTGGCCACAGGGTCACAATTGAAGGATAGGGGCATTGTTCTGAACAACAAACAATATTTTCTGTCCTTCTGAATTTGTCTGAGAATAATGAAAATAGGATTAAATAGTTTGCCTTCATGTCATTTTCTCACCGCCATCCTCCTGATTCACCTACTAGGAGACAGCGCAGATTGAGATTTCCTCCAGATTAGGACACCCAAGTTTAGGTGCTCCCATGTACATTTCCATGAGAAATTCCATGTGAATTTCCACGACAGTCATTGGAGTTGTATGTCAATGAGCCTACAGCTCTATCCAGCTCAACTTACAGTAGATACCCAGCTTGAGGTGGATTCATTTGCCTCAAAGGAGACATCTGGAAATATCTGAGATGCCCAAGGATATCTAAGACATCCACATGAGGCTTATAAATAAGACACGGGATCTACTTCGAATGAGGAGTGTTTTAACAACGGAATCCCATGCACAGCTACCCCATGGAGGTCAAAGACATTGACAAATCAGGTACGCAGATACGTCCTCAGGAAAGCTAAATGCTCTGCTTACTGAAACCACTAACTTTGGGAATAACGTTAGGCAACTGTGCAACCTTTTCTGCAGGATCTGACACAAGTCCATGCCTTTGGCTCACAAGGGTGCCAGATCAGTGTTTCTCCTGAATGCTCTCCTCAGCATCTGGTCTTCAGGAATTATCCAGATTTCTTGTATGTGCTAAAGAGAAGTGTTAGCCATGAAAATGTCACTTTGTTTGTAGAAATTGAGTGCCATTGTCTGACTCTGGATGTCCCCTTCCTTAATGCTGCCTTCTGCTCTGATCTCTGTGCTGTCCAGCCTGCAGGCCAACTTGCCTAGAAGAAAGGCAATAATCTAGAGAGATCCAGAACATATCAAACCATAGTGAGAAAACTTCCACAAAGCTCACTTATTGCAGATTAGAAAAGATTCATCATTTAGCCAGCAAAGGATCCCTGTAAAGTCTTCTGTTCCTAAGATTTTCTCTTTGAAGCAGCCCAGATAGTCTGTTAACTCTGAGGAGACATCTCAAAAGAATCACCGCTCTCCAGCTCAGTGTCATGCTATATTAATACAACCCTTTCATTTCCAGAGTTCAGAATTGTTCATTGGTTCTTCCTGTTGTGTAGGTGCCATTTCCCACTTATTTCTTGCAGTGGCTTCACTAGTGTTGGTGGAAACTCTACTCAAATCATGATCATCATGTTTATACAGATTTCTTGGTCCTAGAAGGCTACATTTGAATGTCAGCCTATGTACACACTACCTCAAAAAGAAACATTCAATAAAAAAGCACTTGAGTCACCAGCCTGCCTAGCAATATCTACTAACCCGAGGTTAGTATACACTCAGTGCTATTGCAACATCTCCATTTGACGTAGATCTCTCCACACTGTCAGTTCCTTCAGCATGGAGGCTGGGACAATAACAAAATCTAATCATGTTCATTTTCCCACTAAAATATGAATTGTTTTGTCTCCATCCAAAATGCTTTCATTCCCCAGCTCCAGTGCACCAAGCTGTGTGTACATCACCTCTTCTGGACCCTTCAACCATCCTCTGGGACTAACAGGAGAACAAGCTGCGTGAGTCAGCATCCTGCCTCCAACAGTAGACGCCCAAGAAAGAACATAGGCTTAGAACAAATATATAACAGTATTTCCTTAAAACACTTCCCAGCATTCTGTGGCCTGTGGATTGGGAATTTCCCAGGTAAGAAAAGTAGGGATCTCTACAAAGTCTTCAGTGAACTTTTCTCCCAGACTTTTCCCATCTCTTTCTGAGCAAACACAAACTTTCCAGATCCATAACCTCCTGCAGTAAAGCACTCCACAGTTTTATGATACACCATGTGAACAATCACCTCTTTCTCTTGAACTTGTCCCTCAGTAGCTTCCTGCAGTATCCTCCAGTTCTTGCACTGGCAGGGCTTGTGAAGAGTCATTCCTTAGTCTCCACCTCTGTGCTGCTGGAGTAATATTGTTGTATGCCCCTTTAGTCCTCACTGTTCCAGCCTGAGGAGTCCTAAAATTTGATAGCACTGCTCTCCAGAGCAGGTCAGCAGAGGGAGCTGATGGTCTGAGCCCTTCCAGCGGCTTATGTCTCTTTGCACGCTTCAGCTTTTAATGCTCCATCTAAATATAAAACAATACCCATTGTTTCTCCCAGCTGCACGTCTGAAAGTTTCAGAGGAATACATTCAAATAGCCGATTAAGGCAATGCACTGAAAAGGAAGAATACTGGTACTTAAGATAATGTTTTATTCTGAACAAAGGCAGATTTCAGGGCTTGTCCTAAGACACCAGCCAAGAGAATGAGACAAGCAAGAGAAAAAAAATCCCGATTCAGACGCCTCAATGAGGTCGACACCTCAACCTTGGCATATTTATAGGCAGTTGCTCTCACTTGTTTTATCAGAGCATGAAAGATCCTGCCTTGACGATCATGTACCATCAGGGTCTGCAGGACCATAGCTTGACTTTTGCTGGAAACCCACTTTAAGCCTCAGAAATGTCATCTGAGGTCTCTATGCCTCAGTTTCTCCACTCTATGCTTTGTCCACCTTTATTATAGTTACATAAGGACAAGGATCATGTCTTGCTGTGGTGGGTAGAGAAAGACCCAGCTAATGTGACCCAGACTGGCCCAGACTTTACCCCTGTACATGAACCTTGTCACAGGTTCAGCTTGGAGGAATTAATCGTCTGCAACTGCCTGAAAAAGCTCAGTTTTCAGAGTCTTCACCCAGATTCTTGGGCATGTTTTCCCTGAACCTTTTCTGCACTGTAAAAGGACTTTGCCTCAGTGTGGAGGAAACCAGAAGCTGGGGGAGTATTGCATAAGAGGAGGTGATGTTGGTAAGGTCTGCCACGAGATCCAGGGTATGGGAAGCTCTGTCTGCAAGCCCTGAGCTCCCCACATGTCCCTAACTTGGGCCCTGGAGCCACCAGCTGAACTGGGTCCCCGGTGAAGCCAACTGCATCAGGACATCCAGGGGCCTGATGCCTTCCTGTCCTCCGGAAACAAGCGGGAAAAAAAATTCTGGTTTTGGTCCGATTTGGACCCAAACCAGCTCATAAAAAAGAAAATTACAACCTACACTCGATGACATTTCCTGCGAAGCGGAAAGCCAGCGAGATCTCAGTCCCCCCATCTCCTCTGGTTTTGGCACCCTCCAGAGCCCACGTGCTTTGGCCGAGTTTCGTTGGAGCTGCAGTGCAAAGGAGCCTCGTGTCTCCTTTCTGGCAGCTGGATTGCACCACCGGGTAATTCTGTGGCTAAACTGTTTAAATAATGTTAATGACTTTACAAATTCACTTTCAAAACAGCCTGAAGTGTAAAGCCAGCGCAGTTGAAGCAGCATGCTGGGGCTTAGGCGTGTTTAGATAAGAGTGGGTGCAGAGTAAGCTTTCCGAGTGCTCCACATGAGCTACTCCAAAGCTGGGAACAGGAGACTTCTGCCTTTTCACTACAGCTCCTGCACTCTGGTGGGGTAGATGTTTGCTACAGCAGGGTGAGGATTGAAAGCCAGCACAGCTAGAGGCTTGGGGGATTAGTATTTTTGTTTTTCTTGGCGGCCGGCTCCCTCTGTGGCAGGTGCTGTTGGAGAAAACAACAGCAGATCCATCCGTATTCTCAGGTTTTCAAAACAGCAATAAATAAAATTTAAAAAAATAAAAAATAAAAGGCTTAGCTGAAGGTGCTGAATATATGACAGAAGGTCAAGCTTTGACACGGGGCAAATCTGGCTCGAACCCACCCACTTGAGGCAAAAATTGCAGCTGTCTGGTGAGATGTCATGTTCTCAGCTTTTAGTCAGGATGTGCCCTGGCTCCTCAGCTGGGAAGAAAGAAGTTGAGAAATGCAATGAAGCTTGCTGGAGGGCAAGACTCAGCCTCAAGAACCTGGGGTGAGTACAAGCCACAGGAGATGCAAGTCCAAAAGGCAGAGGTAGAAACATGGCAGTGCGGGAAGTGACCATGTTTCCACATCCAGACCTTTTCTGGGTTCAGCACAGAAAGCCCTCAGGGGATACCAGAACCCTCCATGCTCATGTGTATTTGCGCACCTACACCTCCCTAGTGCCCACATGGGCTTTGTGCCCACCACACAGGTCACGCTGTGATCATGACAGTCATAACAGCATCATGCAGGATTATCTGTGCCTCTTGGCAGCCCATATTTCACAAGGGTCACCCACTGCATTCACGTAATCGCAGCTGTACTTAATAATCTCTCTTGGCCAAACAAAAGTAGGTTGGGGATATGTTTGTGCTTTGATTTACATCAGGATAAATCAACTGTTCTGCCCCAGTGGTTCCTTACTGGCAACGGAATAGTGAGGTAAGGTCAGCACAGACCTTTGGAGTGTCTGCAGGAGAGATTTAATGTGTGACAGCGTGGCTCAAACCCATATTTAGGAAACCAAATACAAAAAACAAACAAAACAAATAATTAAGCACATATTTTAACAATACAGATTATAAGCCACTGAAACAAGTCACTGCAGGAAGGGGTGGATTTGCCAGTTCTTGAAGCCTTCAAACCAAGAGGTTTTCTAGCCAAACACAACTTGTGGCAAGTAAGACGCTCCCAGAAACACCCTTCACTACAAACTATGAATGTAGTGTAAAATTTGGGTTTGTTACTAAGCAGGGAAGATAAGTTTGCAGCCAATGTGCTGCCATCCTCACACCAGCTAAGAGGAAACCCAGCCATGACCAGATAAGACCCAAAGACCTAACGCAGCCCACGTTCCCAAAACAACATTTATCATGTTCCTCAAAGCTGTGTCCCAACAGGAACTAGTAACTGCTGGTTCCTCTGGAACCAACTCTTTGGTCATGCGGTGCCTTTGCCCAGAGCATCCAAGCTGCTCTCAGGTGCAAAGCATTGGATTCCAAACAAGGTCTGCACAGAGCTGCTGGTGGCACAGATCTTGCATAGTCCTGGGGCTGGGTCTAGTGGGACAGCTTCACACTCAGAGCTGGTCCCAGAGCTAGGTTTAGGCACTGCATGGGGCATGGTCCACCCTGCCATGGCATTTCCATGTCGCAGGGTTCTGGCACAGCTTCTACTGCACTCTATGGGGACTGCCAAGAGTCACAACTTGCTCATGAGCTCCTCCCCTCCAAGTGGTGAGACTGGTTTTTCCAGTGAGCTGTACCCAGGAAGAGAAAAAACTTCTAATATATGCCATTCCCTCAAGCTGCCTCATGTTCCCTTGCCTCCAATTGCAGTCACACAGGTTCTGTGAAAAAGGAGCTATGTCCAGAAAGATAGGAACAAATAATTCAAAAGGTGAAATCTGGGGAAATTTACTTCACTTTGCCAAGCCAGTAGATGCTTCTCAAACATACTGTTCAATCTGTGTACATCTGGAGTTAATACAGATGGTGAATAAGAGCATCCAGAGACTTATATGAGATGGTTGACCGCTGGTCACCTACAGGATCCTTTTTCTTAATAGTTCCTCCCAAAATTGTTTTGGGCAACTGACTGAGCAATGATGGAAAAGTCTGAAGCCACTGAAGTCAGGAGAAGGTCTGCCAACAACTCTGAAGGCTTGCAATCTGGTGTTAGCCTTGATAGGATGAGAGAGATCAAACAGGAAATAGGGTTTGTGAAGAGAGGCAATCTGTGGCCAGCACAGAAGAATAAACAGTCATTTGTTACAGTGGTGGTTGGGAGGACTCTACAGTAAACAGGGGCCACTGAAGGATTCCGTGCTGTGAGGTGAGGGCTGGCCAAGCTGGAGTCTCGAAGACAATGCAAGTGTAAAGGACAGGATAGAAATACAAGGTGTGAAGACAGTCTGTGTCCATTGCTAATGTTATCTCCTCCTGACCCACCTGTGACTTGAGATACGTCCACACCATGGTGACGGACATACCACAACATGCTGCCTGGGACAGTCCCAGCCCATAACACCCAGGTTATGAACCCAGTCTCATCTCCCAGGACGGAGACTGGACAACCTGTGTCATTGACAGTGCAACCATTCACCTTGGCTCAGGTGTGTCAGAGTCACCCTGTTCAAAGCATCTACAGAGGAGGCAGCCCAGGGAGGTTGCACAGAGGAGCGGGGTCATGCTCACAGAAGCTGGATACAGCCTGGCCGCCTTACTTTAGCTCTCCCCAGGAGCAGGCAAACCTATGATCCCACCCAAGGGGGGTTGCAAGGGCTTTGCCCTTCCTGCACCCTTGGTCCCCATCTCGGTGTGACCTCTCTCAGGCCACAGAAGGCCAAAGGCACCTCACGCTGCTCCAGGATGGCTTCAGCTCCTCCCAGGTCAACTTCTCTGGCAAGGGTGCCCTGCAGTCATTCTCCAGCTTGCTGCCCTGCCATGATTCATGGCTCCTCTCCTGCCCTTCCTTATATGGGAATTTTGCATTTCCTCACATTTCCTGCACTGGGAAAGCCAGCACCGAAGAGTGTCTTTTTATATGCTCTGCCACCAGCCCCATTTGCTCCCTTAGCTCCCTGCCCAGGAGCAGATTGTAGGCCTACCACACCCCATAGCGCTTCCCACACAACAGCAGTTCCTCCATGCTCCCATCCCATGCTATCCTCCACCATCAGCATCATCACAGATGCTAGCCACATCCACAGGCACGATTCTCTTCCCTAGGCAGCAACCCCTGGTCATTCCCATGTCCCCAAATGACGGCAGATGTACAGCAGAGCAGATCAGCCAGGCAACGCATCCCTGCTGACCACAGCATGGACAAGAAGCTATGGTGTAGCAGCAGCCTCTGTCCACATGGGCGCTCACTGTTGAGTGCTGAGAAACTTGGAGGTTTGAGGAGACCTTTGAGGTCTCCCACCCATCGTCATGTTTAGTTCCAGGTGGCCAAAAGACTGAAAACTTAGAGCAGGGAGGCACATAGGGAGAGATGGACAGATGCCCATTTCCTTATGAAACCAGGCTAAAAATAGGGTGAGATCGGCCCTTGAGAAGGCACCCAGTCCATCCCTTTGTGCCGAGGTGGGCCCACTTCTACGAAAGCATTTGCGACAGAAACTATTTTTAGCCCCCTCCAGCTCCTCCCCAAGCAAGCTGCTTGTGTTCATCCCCACCGCCCTGCTCCCTCATGTCAGGGCCATGCCACAGGGTTGTCCATCTCTTTCCACCAGTGATCCTTCTCTTCTCAGCAGCCATTTATGGATGCAGAGGCTGCCACCATCCGCGTGCATCCATGGAGATGGTGTGTTCTCATTCTCCTCTTTCTGTTCCCATTTCCGAATTTATGTCAGACACATGAACTAGCAGCCAAGGATTCAAGCTCTTGCACCCAGCCAACATAAGCCACTGAAGTAATGAGTTCCTCCTTAATTTTTACAAAATAAAATGGAGTAAAATGTGCACGTATTCCACCTATTTCTTAATGGCCAATTTCTGCCCCTTGACTCCATAAGTAATTTTTTAACTTGCATCTATTTCCCTAGGAGATGCTTTCCTGTGGTGAACGCCATCTGCTCAATTCCTTCATCCCTCCTCAGCACCAGATAACACCCAGTTTTTCCCCAGCATCCTTGTGCTGCTAATCATGAAATGGAGCCAGCTGTCGTATATATGGGAACATGGACCAAATCTGATGGTTCTTCAACCACCTCAAACCCATGTCCTTAAAGTGGGCCACATCCTCTGAAATGCCATCCCCGCTCTTTTCAAAATCCTTCTTTCAGCCAACTTCTGCCTTGGCAGTGATGTTCAAGGAGACCTGCCTCTTATCTCCCCCTCCTCTTCTGAGTCAGAAAGTTTGCCTTTCCTTGTCTTCCTTCCTTTCTCCCACTCTGCTCCTATGGACCAGCCATTCCCTGTGGCCGTTTAATCCTGGCCAAGGTCTTCATTATTGTCTAGTTGCAGCAAAAGCAGAATTCTTGCGTTTATGTTGGGAGGTGAGGGTCTCCCTATTTGGAAAAAAAAAAAAAAAATCTGAGGATTTGTTTAGGAAGCAAAACGTAATAAAATAAAACAAAAGCACAGAAAGCGCAGTAGCTAGCTCCCAGAGTCATTAAACCTTGTGCTTTTTACTGCCTATGTCCTTGATTGGAAAATTTTGATATGTAATTGCAATCTACCTTCTCAGCAGCCCTTTCTTGTCCAGCAACTTGCAGACAAGAGTTTGTCAGTCCCGACAGCAGAAGCCAGATTGAAAATGCTCCTTTCATAGCCAGAGAAACTGTGGCACAGCAGGTGTGGCAAAAAGGGAACGGCAGTATCAGGAAGGCAATTCCCAGAAAAAATCTTCTGTCTGGAGAGGATGGAATGGAATACTCTCCTGGGACAGAAAAGCCTGTGGAGGACAGATGAAATGATGTTGAGGTGCAGCCACCCCAGCTCTGTCCAAACAATTGATTCTCCTGAAAATAAAAATGAAACAAGGGAACATGAAGGAACAAACAAGTGTGAGGTAGAACTGAGTTGGTCAGAAATTCGGGAAAGGAAAAAGGAAAACAGTCTTTTCCAAACAGATCGGACAGAAGAACATCTAGCAAGTGGGCACACCAGCCCAGTAGGACAGGGAATCATTGTCCCCTCTTCCTTTCCTCCCACCTGATGACAGGCACAGCACCCACAGTCACAGCCCCTCCAGGTCACGGGACTGTTGCAAACATTGCAAAGAGAAAGAACAGTCTGAGCAAGAGGAAAAAAAATGATCCTGCTGGTTCCTAATCCAAAGGGTAAAATGAGTTAAGGTTTTTTAGAATTTCTTCTTCATTCCTTCCTGTTTTGCCACCTCCAACATTTTCCACTGCCATGTTTCAGGGTAGCTTTGAGCTGTGTTCATGTCGGCTGCTTTCCAGTAGGATAAGCCTTCCTCCTTCCTTGTTCAAAGCCAGCTGGTCTGAATCTCCAGGGGACTGCAAAGGGATGGAAGATACTGCAGAAGTCTCCAGGGCCCTAGTTGCACAGTCATGTTCCTGGAAGGAACCAGGAGGTTTAGCCAGGGTGATTCCTGTTTGCAGATCTCACAAGCACAGATGGAGTTTACGGTTTCAGAGATTTGGCTCCAAAGCCCTGGGTATGATTTCAAACCTGACAGTCTGTGCTGCCTCCCTGCATTGCTGCTCATTTTCCATGTCCCTGGCAGGTGAACAAGGAGGAGATGACACGTACTCTCATGGGGCTGGGGTGATTCTTGGTTTTGTGGCTCACATTTAACAGCCACATGTTCCCATTGACATTTATTTCAGATGACTTCCGTTTCTTCATAAAATGAAGAAAAATCTCTCTCTCTACAGAAAATTTATCTGCTCTAAGTGTCAAGCTGTGTTGCTTATTCCATATGGGAAGGATCGGAAACGGTTTAAGTGGAGTTTCAAAATGCAAATTAAAATGATGAGCTGGAACAAGATCTTGGATTGGAAGCCCCACAAAAACATCCTCTCAGGTTTCAGCATGCTGAAAGTTAGGAATGAATTGCATGCCAGGATTTTTCAGGCTGGAAAAAAAGATGAGCAATAGGAGGGATGACAGAGATTTATAAAACCATGAAAGGCACAGAAAGGGTACAGAGACTGTTTTTTCATGTTCTCTTTTAAGGCAAAATCTAGGCCTTTAATCAACCCAACACGAGGAAGCTTCAAAGCAAATGCAAGGCAGTTCTTCACGTAACGTATGGACAAACTGTGCAAACCTGTGCCACAAGATTTTTGTGGGTGCTAAAACTTGCACAAGCCAACAGGACAGTAGATGATGAAGACATACACAGAGGGTTGCTAACTTTGTAAAACCAACATGCAACTCAGAAGACCTGTAAGGCACAAGTATTGGAGGCAGGGAGAGTACTTGGAGGAAAAAAAATCATGCGTGTTTACTCTGTTCTCATACCAAACAAGTAAAAGGCTTTACAAAAGTCCAAGTAGACGACATCTGTAGCTCTTCCCTTGTCCACTGATGTAGTCACTCCATCACAGAAGGCCACGAGGTTGGTCAGGCAGGATTTGCCCTTGGTGAAGCCATGCTAGCTGTCTCAAATCTCCTCCCTGTCCTCCATGTGCCTTAGCATAGCTTCTAGGAGGATGTGTTCCATGGTCTCCTAGGTACGGAGGCTAGGCTGACAGGCTGGCTGTTCCCAGGGTCCCTTTTTAAAAATGGGTGCAATGTTTCCTTTTTTTCCAGTCACCAGGTACTTCACCTGACTACCAGGACTTTTCAAATATCTTGGAGAATCACTTGGCAACTACAATAGCCCATTCCCTCAGGACTCTGGGATGCATCTCACTAGGTCCCATAGACTTATATATATTCAGGTTTGTCAGGTGGTCACAAACCTGATCTTCTCTTACAGTGGAAGCGATTTTTCTCCTCAGTCTCTGCCTTGCATTCCATCCACGTTAACTGTGTAGATCATGTTCAGGTCCCTGGGATGCTCCTGTATAATTTGCCAGTGCAAGCGCAGCCTGTGCATCCTCTCAGATGCAGCCATGGTGGGACTGGTGAAGCCAAAACAGCACCACAGCTGAGCTCCAGTGACATTGAGGTGTTGGACAAGGTGAGTTCAGCTGTGGCTTAAGCCCCCAGTGTTCCTCATTGCCTATAGCTGTCTGGACATGTGCAGAGAAAACAACGTTTTCCACCTGATCCAACCCCTGTTGCTGATGCTCCCAAGCATCGCTGCTCACTCAGCACTGATTAAACATTCCGTCTTCCCCTGAGCGTGTCTCCC
Source organism: Coracias cyanogaster (assembly GCA_033124195.1). Classification (NCBI taxonomy): domain Eukaryota; kingdom Metazoa; phylum Chordata; class Aves; order Coraciiformes; family Coraciidae; genus Coracias; species Coracias cyanogaster. The sequence continues at coordinate 50,784 of JAVSBS010002386.1, read as the reverse complement.
TCCTGCTCCATGCCCCCAAGTTCAGTCTTGCCTCAGGGGAATTGGAGCACTTGGCTCTAACCAAAATAAACTGTCCTGGCACAAGTTCCTGTTTTTCAAGATACAGCTTTAAAATAATCAGCAATTTTTCCCTTTCCTTGCTCTGACAGGCAGCATGGGCTCCGTTGTGAAAGCTTCAAAGATTGTCACCTACAACACCACAGTGACCTCAGAGTACTCGTGTATTTATTTTCTCATAAGAGGCAATTCTGTAGCCGATGGAGATTTATAAGTTGAAAACAGACAAGATTTTCCATGGCTTGTAAACTTATGGAAAAATCAGAGGGACAAAGACAGCTTGGGGCTTCAAAGCTGTAAAATAACAGCCAGCCCATCTGATTTTAAGTGCTCCAGACCTTGTATCAATATTGTTCTTCCATCGCGGGGGTAAGAAAGGGACTTATCTACCCCCAACAGCAGGAGAAATCTTTTGGAAACAACAACAAAACCACAGCCCTGGGTAATCCCTGTTAATAAAAACAGAGCTGCAACTCAGATTGCATGTACAAGCTGGAATCAGGCAAATTTATTCCCGTGGTGCTATGAGACCAAAGAGATATCAAAGTGGTCACAGAAGTATTTTGGAAGCTCCCCAAGTACGTCCTTTTGTCATCTTCTCTTTTCTCTTTTAATTTGAAGGAATCGAGCCCCAAGTACTCTAATCCAGCTTGGATCTCCCACTCTGTTCCTCCTGTTATTTTAACTTTAGGCACAGGAGTCCTTTGAAAAAGTGCCCCGTTCCCACTGCCTGGGAGCTATGGGAAAAAGCTATCTTGGTCCTATCAGGAATGTGCCTCGCCTCTGCCCTGTGGTTGTGCTGCCTTTGGAGAAGCTGCTGTCATGAAGCACGGCAGAAGGACAAGCCACAGCATTCCCTTAGAAGAGCTGAGGAAAGGCAGAGACAAGTGGATCAGGCTGTGCTGTCCTTTGCTTCTTAGAGTTGGAGGAATGTTGGAGAGACCTGGGACAAGGGAGGTGTCCTGGTTCTTGGGGATGGGTATGCCTTACAGAGGTGGAAAGTTTAGGACAACTTGCAGCAGGGCTTTAGAAAACCCATGCCCTGTGTGCAGCTGGAGGCCAAGTGAGATGTTGGAGAGCATCTCACACAGTACTAGGAGCCTGCACATTTGCAAGTGAGTCGAGACCTTTCTGGCTGGTCCTGACCATGCCTGAACAGCTTCTCATACATCCAAACCCAGCATCTCCATCTGATTTGCAGGGTCAGCCTGCAACATCTGGTGGTTCAAAGTCTGGAAATGGCTAGGGCTTTCTTCTCTTGGTGTTCATAGCAAAATCATCACTGACCTCAGAGGAGAGGGCCAGAAGTCACAGCCTTTGGAGGTGGAGAAGGCACAGACAAGTGATGAGGAGAGAAATCACAGAAAACAGCTTACCCAAAGCTCCCCCAAGACACTCTTGTGGTCCCTTTCACCTCAGCCTTGTCCTAAAGCACATAGACCCTCATCCACGAGTGAAACTGCCAAGGACATTGTACTTGGCACCTGATGTTCTTCCACTAGACACCTTCAGCTGTGCAAAACTTGGTTTGTTCTGGTCAGGAAACGTGAGCCACTCTGAGAAGAGCTCTTCCTCTACTAGTTGTGGTTGGATGGAGCTGGTTAATCCTTCCACAAGGGTGCTAGCTCAGCTGCCAAGCCTGCCTGAGGGGAAACCATCCAAACCTGACTCACCCTCAAGCAATCCAGATTGTTCCCTTTAGTTGTTTGGAAAAGGTTATTGGTCTTCTTGCTTCAAACTAGAGCAGGATTGATGGATGGAGGGCAAAGACAACATACACCACACTTAGTCTCCTTCAGAGAAGAGGGCTTTATCTGTGGAAGGCAGACAGAGATGTGTGATTCAGGCCTGGCTAGTCACTTGCCCTCCACAGAAATCCATCTTTCACATATGAAATGAAAGTGTTTGCACTTCTCTGAAGCATCTGATTGATTGCCTCAGGAGATGACCTCAGGCTAGCCAAGAACCCCAACACAGGGTGTATAAAAGGGTGCAGGGACCCCATAAAAAGCAAAGTTAAGTGATGAGTCAAGCACTTGGTATGCTGCCCTTGAAGCAGCACTCTGCAGTAAATGCATTGGCCAGGGCACAAAAACCAGTCAAAGAACCAGCGTGTCCAGTGCAAGCCCAGCCTAGAACTGGAAACATCACTCTCTCCACAAAGACTCCCAAGATCATGCTGGTTTCTAGGCTTTGGAGAAATCTGGGCGATAACTGCTTATCTCTGCTGAACCACCAAAGCCAGGAGAGGAGACAATAAATGTCAAGCCACAGGTAGTCACTGCTTCCTTCTATCCTTCCTTGGAGCAAGAAGGTGCCTCATCTGCACACTCTCAGACAGGTAGGATCTCCCTCCTTGGTCATGCAGCCATGACAGTGTGTCTTCTGCTAATGTTAGGGATAGTAAATAACTATATGGACCCTGTAGGAAGGAGAATGGAACAGCAACAGGGATAACTGGGAAGGACTAGGGTGAGCTGGTTCTGCAACAAACACATCTGGCCACTGCCAGGCTCCACACTTGGTTGTCCCTCTAGACTGTCTCCTCTTTGACGGAGCCCACATCTGCCCTTGCATGCAGGCCAAGGAAGGTTGCACCTCAGTCTCTCCTGTCTTTTGTTTCTGTTCAAAGGATGATCCAGCAGCTGCTCAGATTCTGTGCACCCAGCATTTGGTCTTTCCAGCCTGGTTTCAAGTGAAGGACTCCAGAGATTTTCTTTTCTCCGAAAAGCTTCCACCTTGCTCTGCCATATGCACATCCTCCTGCCCAGGGCTGGCAGAAGATGACTCACAGTTGCCATGTATCCTGACCACTGCAGGCTGGCTGACTCTTCAGAAGAACAATAGAAATTTCACAACAATAGAAATTGCCTGTAGACTCTGTCCTTCAGGAAGTGAGCTGGCTTTAGATAGAGCCCACATGGATATGGTACTACCTAGGAAGCTATTACCTGCCAGTCTGTCCACATTCCCATACACGTGCCCACCTCTTGGATGGAAGATACATCTCTTCACATGGCCATGTCTTGAGGAGCTGCCAAGAAGGAAGCTACTTGAAGGGAGCTTGCCAGTTTGCTTGCCAGATGTATTTACCAAACTATCATAGGCAGGGATCACAGGTGTAGTTATAGCACTTTTTATACCAAGAATATCTTGGAAAGAGATTTAAGAGTCCTTTTGACTAATGAACTGAAACTAAGAACAAAGCAGATCAGAACATCACTTGCAAATACAGACTTTTTCCAGATAATGGGGTATGAGAATAGTCCTGATTAGATAAAAGACATAAAATACAGGTCATAGTAAATATAACCTAAATGGGAGGGCATGCTTATGTCATCATGTCCCAGTCAAAGTGGTCAGAAGTAACCTTGGAAGACCTCAGAACCGGAGGCCATTTCCGATAACAGCACAAAGCAGCCGCACAGCCCGCATTTGCTCATCAACGCTTGGCATGGCTTTGCCTCAGAGCTGTGCTGGCAGCCGCCGATAATTAACATCACTTTCCCGCTAATCTGTGGCCCACACAGCCATTGGGTGCATGGAAGAAAAACAATATGTTGCTGAGATCTACTTCTTTCCCCTGTTTTTACATCCCCTGTCCTTTGCCAAAAGCTCCCAACGCCATCAATAAGAACAAATCAATAACAGGCCTGTAATCACTTCCAGGAATTAAATGTATGCCTGTTTCTAGTAAACTCCTAAAGGAAAGACCTTGGCCTCATTGCTCCAGCACACAGAAAATCTTCATACAGTGCAAATTAACAAGTTATAAAATATACCAATGAACTGGCTATTTCTTAAATGGTTTATTGCTTCCTTTTGTGTTAAGATGTCTTCTTGATGGGCTTGAAGCTAAAGGCAGTTTGATGGATACCACCAGTTATGTATGTAAGCAGATGGAGGGAGCTTGGCACTTTCTCTTCAGCACGCATCAGCAAACCTTACACAACACAGCCCCTCCAACAGCCTGGTACAACAGTGCAGATGATAGTGTTAGAGGCCAAGTGCACATCAGAAAAGAAGCATTTTCTGAGCTCAGAAGCGTCATGACTTGTGGGCCTGAGTCCTTACCAACAGCTGATTGTGGTCATCTCCAACCAACACGAAGTCCACGCTGTTACATCAAAGACCAATCCTACTTCACCTCCTATGACCTTCCTAGCACACATGAGCTCCCACACTCCTTTTGTGCAGAAGAGCTGGTCTGTGAACTGGTCCAGCATGGGATTACGCAATGTTTCATTTTTCCAAGACCCTTTCACATCACTTCTCTGAGTCAGTTCCAAGGACGTGACTCAAACATTTGCCTGGGTGCAGATAGGGCAAGAGAAATGTGCAGCTGGGTGGGAGGGTGCAACGACTGCAGAGTTCTGACCAGAGCAGAAGAACTGACAGTGCCTCATCAGGCATGACCTCATAGACAACAGAGGGAATTTCAGAAAGGGTGGATTATTATCACCATCCTCTGCAAGGTGTTCCCACCACGAGCAGTCTCTCATGGCAACCTGCCCCATCCGTTTCAATGCAAGGTCCTGCAGCTCTGCTCAAAAGTCAGCAAAAGTGGGTTCTGCTAGGTTTTCTGTAGAGGATGTGGCCTCCAGCCTGGAGAACAGCCACCTGAGAGCAGTAACTGGCACTACTACCAGATAGATTTGACCTTCTCTGTTCATAACTTATTTGCTCCGTTCCAGAGCAGACATTTAAAAAATCTACCTTCACATCCTCTTTTAGGTTCCTTTGCATCCACAGAGGAAGCTTGGCACGTTCAGAACCAGACTCAAAAGTGAATTTGTCTGTAGAAGAGCGTCACTTGCACGTACCACACAGAATGTTAATGGTTTGGCATATTCGTACAAGAGCTTGACAGACCGTTTAAAACTGTAGTTCAGGAAGAGCCCAGAAAACCTCCTGTTTGGACTGGAGGATTGCTGGCACCCCCTGATCTAGGCGTAGACAAAGCCACTCAGTAGATACACATATCTCAGCCATGAGTGACCTGATGCTTATGCAAAAGATGAATTATATCACTTGAGCTCCAGCTCAGGTTTTTATTGCTTGTTTTTTTCACAAATTGTTCTGGGAAACCCTTTCACCTAAAATGACTGTCCTAGAGGAGCCAAAGAAAAGCTACTATATTTCATGTAAAGACAAATAAAGTCCTTTGACAGCTCCTGTATTCATGTCATAGTGCATGACACACTACCGTAATTCATGTTGAAGGTCTTACCTAGAAGCTGAAGGACTCAAAGGCAAAACTCCCACTGGTTTCAACAGGAGTAGATTTAGCTACAAAAGGTAACTCCTTTGCATCATTAATGTTCAAATTGTTTGCATTGTTACTCACTGACAAGGTGACCACACTTAGGAGTCTACCTAACACCAGTAGGCTGATTTTGGCCCAATAAAGCCCTGGTTATTCCTCTACTGGCTGTACCATTTTACATAAAACAAGAGTATTATTTTCTTTCCAAACATCTCAGCTCATTCCAGCCACAAATCTTTGAGTTCACTACACCCTTAGAGCAAACTGGCCAAGAGACAGCTAGGACACATTTAATGAGAGCAGGGCAGGCAGCAACTGAGTCAGTGAAGCCGGAAATTAAAGGGAATAGTTATTTTTCTCCCCCTTTTTGTGATCTGAGATAGATAAATCCTTCTAATATCAAAGTTTGTGTACTACCAGAGATTGCCAGCCCTGACCACATATGAAATGCATTTTACCTGTCAAACTCCCTTTAAGTAGTCAAGGTGGACTTGGTGCAAATGACCAGCTTTCCATCAAACGGATGTTCCCACGGTGTACAGCTTATGCTAACTCTTGCCAAGGTTGGGAACAGCTCTTCACACCAGTCCAACTGGTGTTGGCATTGCTGCTAAGCTGCAGGGCACCCATCCCATTGCACTGCAAGGACAGGAGCAGGTGGTTCCCTCAAGAACCTGACCTCCTCCATCAAAGGTTAAACCATGGAAAATTCCCAAGTATCAGATGATCTGCCAGTTGCCAACCAGGCCATCAGTTATGTGGGTCCTTCTCTGACCAGTTGAACTAGGACCTATATGAGTTGTCCTGTTGACTAATGGAAAGTTAAGCCTTAAGGGCTCTGAAGGTTGGGTCACTGAGCCTTAAAACCACTGTGCTTTGCCAGTTTGTCCAAGACACTTTGGGCAGTACAGGACGCTGCTGTTGAGGTTTTGGTTTTATATTTATTTTAATCTTAACTTTAGCCATAATGGAAGAGCAAGACAATGGAAGAAATGTAGTAAGGGTATTTGAAATGGGCATGGAATTTTACACAGGACTGGGCTCCCAGAAATAGCTCCAAAACAGACTGCTTTAAAAAACTTAAAATAACAGATTTTATTGGTGCTAGAAGGGTGATTTCTCAGGGCTTTGCTTACTGTGGCAAGCCTAGAAGGGATGGAACGTGTATTCCTACAGAACAGAAAACAGGAGATGCACCATCACCCAGCCAGAGAGCACATGAGATGAGGCTGCTCCACCACATACGCTGTTTAGATAGTGGAAAATGCAGTCCTGCATGTTCATATAGTGAAATCCTTTTGTAGAAATAGATTAAAGCATCCTGGAGATTTGTTCAGATCACAGGCCTATTGCTTTGAGAAGCAGGATGGTAAAGATGCAGATTGGTTGCAGTATATCCAGGTAAGTGCTGCCATATGTTCGTTTTGTATGTGAGCTCCTTGGATGTGGCTTCATATTTCCTTGGGTCTGGTCTGATACCTACATTTCTGCAAAAGGGGAAAGGAGGGAAAGGAAAAGCTCTTGGCAAAATGAGCTCAGCCAAGTTTCCCACCATCCTCACCCCGAAGCTTCTTTCTGCGAGCAGCAAAGCAAGGAGAACACAGCCTCTGAATGCAACCTTCAGCTCAGGCGAAAGTGCGCTGGGAGAAATAACAACCCCTGGCAGGGCCCCAATGAACCATTATGTCTTTATGAGCCATTGTTTCCCTTATTGATGGAGCAGCTCTCATTCACAAAAAGCTGCTTTTGCAAGGCAAGAGGAAAAAACATCTTTGAAAACACAGATGCGAGGCCTGCTTCTGTGAGAGGTTGTGAGAACCCTGCTGTTATTTATCCTGGACAGCTGCATGGACAGTATTGAAACATCTTCATGAACAAATCCACTGTCTGATTCAGTCCCTTATGCTTGTAAACTGCGCTGTGGAGTTTTCACTTCAGGGCTAATGTTTGGGGCAGCATTGCAGCTAAAGGACCTTTAGCAGGTTCTCTTCCCTCCCACCAACACACACCTCACCCACCACACAGATAAGGAGCTGCTCAAGGGTTAAAATGAAGGCGAGAAAGGATGGAATCTGACCTGTTTTATCCCTCAATTGATCAGTTGGCCAAGTGACAAGACCAATGGCTACTCAGTTTGGGAGAGGGTGCTAGGGCTTAATTTGGTCATGCGCTTGGCAGTAGCTTGAGCCACTAGAGTTGTCCTTCAGCACCCAGTTAAGGTACATGGGAGCCCATTAAAGTAAAGAATAGCAGGCAGAGACCAAGTTAGCACCTTTAAAACGGTATCTGCATATGGGCAACAGATTTAGACCCTCCTGGCTTATGACCAAGCCTCCGTCTAGACCACGCCACTGTATTGACTAGATGTCCAGTGACTGGAGCAAGAATCTGGACACCCAGAGGACAGGAAAACACCAACACTTAGGAGTCTCCACATCAGACTAAATCCAGCTGTGTTTGCTATGAGCAGGTGAGATGTCCAGCGATGTCTGAGATGTTTTAGAAAAATCTACATTCCTCACAGGGCTGGGAGACAAAACACAGGTCATACTGGAGACTTGTGAGTTTGGTAGCTATGCTTCAGCATCTTGACTGGGACCAGGCACCTTCATACAGACAGCTTGAGTACAGCCCCAAGTTCTTCTTCTCTGATTCCTCCTCTATGCCAAGCCATGAAGATCTGTGCCATGAAATGCACTTATGTGCAGAGCTCATGGTACCAGGCAGAGCTAGATGCAGGCATGTAGCCAGGAGCACCAGCCATGGGGACATGACCACATGGTCCTGTGCACCACAGCTGGCACTGGTGCCATTGCCTCTCGCAGCCCAGTCTGGCTCTGCAGAAGGACACAGCAGTAGAGATGTCTTTGGCAAATGCTATGTAGCAAAGAGCTCCCACGATGCTCACAAGGAGTCTGAGAGTGGTGTGTCCTGTTCTGGGTGAGAGGGATTTTTTTGGCAGCATGAAGTGTTGAACCCTGGTTGGACTCCAACCTTGCATATTCACTTTTAGAGAGTCCTCTGCTGTTTCTGGAGTGATTTATGTGCCTGCAGAGGTGATTTGGAAGCAGATGTTGGAGCAGAGATCCCACTCTGCTGTCACTCTCCCTTTGGATGTCTATGTCTTCAAAGCACAGAGCCATGCTCCTGCAGCCTCCAAGCACCACCTTTGCTCTCAGCACTGGGAACTGCAGGGAATATTTTCTTTCACTCTGGAAAGCTGAAATCTACACTGTCCCAGCTGCTCTGTGCTGCTCTACAAAGTGTGGGCTTGGAAAGCCAGTGCATCAGCTCATCCAAATATCTAAAAACATTCCCCAGCCACCTGAATCCTTCTGACTCTGACACTGCCTGGGGTCTATGTCCTGGGAGAAGGGGGAAGTTAGGAAAAGAAGTACTTCACTTGGAGCCATCAGCAGCTGAATATGCACCATGACATCCTAAAGGCAAGGAGCAGCCAAGTCTACGCTGTAGGGCCTGCAGAGCCACCACTGATCTTTGAAGAAGAAAAGATCCTGCAGGGTGCAGCCACAAGAAGAGGACCTGTGAGACCTCATTCTCATGGAGGGTTTGAGAGCCTATAGCCTCCATAGCTCCCACCTCAAGCACAGATATCTAAACCTGTGGTTCTAAACCTCTCCTCCACCAGCTACACTGGAGCTGAAGTCCCCCATGTATCTAGGGTCTTTTTGCCAATCTTTTTCAATGGAAGCCTGAAGATACCTGCTGGAGCCTAGGAGTACCTGTGTTTTCAGATCTGGTGTGCTCACCAGACCCATTTCACTATTAAGCCTTGCTGAGATCAGTGGCAGTTCAGACCAGGAGACACCTCAGTACAACCAGCATGAGAGTAACCAAAAGATGAAGCCCTGCTCATTCACATTTTTCTTATCCGATAGCTCAGAAACTCACTCCAAATAGGGAGAGAACACTTTTTCTCACCTCGCAGTTAAATTCGTTCCTGCACACAGCAGGGTTCAAATCCATATCACCTGACTCTCCATTACCAACTTAAAATATCCAGGGATGAGTGCATGATATCCACCTCTGTAGAAATCTTCCAGTTTCCACTAGGACTCCCTGTACAGCCAGGGCACATTATTATGCAGCTACATAGCCAGGATCATGGAAGAGATGTCATGGCAGTCCCCATGAGTTAAGTCCAGTCTTAACAAAAGTTAAGATATTTTCAAAAAATCAGATCCTGAATATAATGAAGAGTTAATATTCCTGCTACCTGGGAGGTTATCACTAAAATAGGACTCCTGTCCAGGAATGATGGCTAATAGGCACAGCTCCACTGTGATGGTTTCTTCAGGACTAGTTGGTCTGCCTTCTGTTCAGGAGGTCCATTTGTAGTAAAAACCTATAAATAGCCTGATAGGTTGGGAGAAGAAATGAAAAAAGGCCACTGCTGGGTCATTTAATGTATAGACAAATACATGTTCACTTCGTCTGCCATGTAAACTTCAACTGTTCAAGTTTATCATTCACTGCCAAAAATGCTATTACAGCAGCTTGAGATTTTAAAGACAGTTTTATTCCTGTTTCTGACTGACCTTTGGATGAATTTTTCAACTCGGAAAAAGAAAAAAAAATTTATGTGCTCTGAAATGGAGCTTAGAAGGTTTAACACATTTCTAAGTATAGGCACAGTGATTTACGAGGACCTTTTTTTTCTGTTTTTTATAAGACTCTGTCTTTCTTCAGCCACAAACGATGTATTGGTTCTGACAAGGATACCACAAATCTTTGAGACTTTTAGCATTATTTATGACAGAGAGTGTGTAATCCAATGGCCAAGAAACTGGACTTATTACTTGGCTGTGCCATGGACATGAAGAACTTAAAAGCTTTCCCTTCCTGTGTCTCTTCTTCCCTGTAGCGATGGCATGCTGGGGTCAAAAACTATTTTCTCTCTACTCATTTTCAAATGGCCATGCATTCCAGTGTTACCAGATGATGCTTCATTGTCAATAATCTATTGGTACAGTTTCCAAGGGTCAACCAACCCAACTACGTTGAAGTCACTAGGTGACTGGGGCTGTTTATGAGTGCTAGTGCCTGGATTCATACAGACTAAGTTCAATGCTTGCTCCCAAGAGCTTACAATGAATGGTTTTCATGAAGGTATCATACAGATGGTCTAATAATGGGTGACAGACCAGTTGTGTTAAGAGCTGGACAAATGCATCATAGAAACGTGATCTATGACCCAGAGAGAGCAGAGTTTTGGTTGCAGTTGTGCAAGAGCACTGGGGTAAGCACCATATTCGCCCATATGTGAGGCTCCAAGACCTGAGTGCTCAAGTGTTTGCACCACACTACCCAAGCAAATGAGGACTCAACAACCTAATAGAAAATTATCAGCATTTAGGGCATGAAAGTCCTACGTTGAAATTCCTGGAAGCTCTTCGGCCACGCAAAGAAACCTGGCTTTTCTCCCAGCCAGAAAGAAGCCCTAAACATAGGTGTGATTAATCTGCTGTGACTAATTCAGCGTTAACGATTGCACTTGCAGGTTCCACTTTCTAATGTTGTTTTCCAAATCTCTCACAAGCATCAGCCCTTTACATGCCCCAAAAACATGTCCTTGCACACGTCTGCTGCACGGTGGGTGCATGGGGCTGGGGGATGGATGTCCACACCATGCAGCAAAACTCCTAGGATAAAATCCAAGCCTTAATCTGAGGGAGCAGGAGCTTCACAGGAGACAAGTAGTCTTCATCCCTGCAAGGGTCTAGGGAGAGGCGAGTTATTCAGGTCCTTGAATCTGAATACTAGATGGTGTGACTGTAAGCCGGTAAAAGGCTGATTTGTATGCATAGATAGGCATACTCAGGTGCACACTTATCTACAACTGCTTGGCCTGTGGAGCCCATGTCTTTAAAGTCATCCTTTGAGATGGTAAAAGCAACTCAAACTGGCATCTCCCTATTCGCTTGGAGGTAGACACTGGCCTGGGCATAGATGCAGCAAAACTAGGCAGTTGTGTCCATGTGGCATCAAGTAGGGGCACCAGACCTCCCTAGGTCTCTCAACATTTCATCTCTCCTTGAACCAGCACCCAAGTACAAACAGCCAATAAAGGTGGAAGGTAGGGCTTGTGCTCCCAGTCAGGGTGCTGGTGCAGGTGGGAAAGTATCTCTTTGTGCAGAGTGGGAGTCAGGTCTCCAATGTACCCACATCTTGGACCAGGATCTACACCCAGGATCCATGTGAGCTCCATAAGCACCCCTGCTTTCAGCATTAGCCCCTAAAACCTCCCACCACTGTCTGCCCACACCACGAAAACTCATCTCAAACTCATCCTCACTCCTCTCCTTTCCCGACCCCTCCCCCTGAAGACATCCTTTTACCAAAACGAGCTGTGGAGGCTAGAAAAGACACTGACGTCAATGTAAAAGTAAACCAAAGAGGTCTGGTTCCTGTATCATCACTGCATCGAGCTGAGCGCTGGGGAGTGAGCTCACGGTCGCTCAGTCAAGGAATCTGGGAGCGGGCTCAGGGATCAGCAGCTGAGCCTTCTCATTCAGGCTGTGTAAGTACTGGCTGTGGCATGCTTCGGGCTGGGAGCGAGGGGGGAGCGGGAGGGAGATTCACCAGCTGAGGCTTGGGAAGGCAGCGTGCTCCAGTTCCAGCTGGGCTGAGAGGTTGGAGGCATGCGGATGGGGATGGGAGTCCTCGCAAGCCAGGTCGGGAGTGAAGCACGTGGGTTTGGATGTGGTTTGGCTCCACGTGGGTGGGAATAGGGCTGGAGAAGAGAATTTCCTACGCTGGGTTCTACAGTGGTAGAGGAGGATTAGGCAGTTTAAGGCTGGTGCAAAGGAAGAGAACGCCTCATTGAGGGAAATGTGGGATTTTCTAGAGAGTGAACTGATTCATTTGGATGCCAAAGTACATTTGTGCTGGCCCATTAGCTCAGTCAGTGATGTGTACACGAGGACCCACAAAAGTCTATATGTAAAAAGCAGGTTGAGGGATTCTGCGTGAATCCCATTCTGCATGAAAACTTGAGAATTTCTGCTATATCTCCATATACTGACTACCCCTGTCAGGACCAGCTCCATATGCACATACGCATCCTGCAGAGAAGTGCAGAGCTAGACACAAGGCTTTCAGATGCAGACCATGAAAACGTAGTCTGAGAAGGCTCAAAGTGAACTTTATAATACGTAGTTAGGAAGCAGAAAGCTTTCCCTAGAGAAACAGTATGGAAATGTCCTTACTTTGGGTGCTGTGTGGATGGGGGAAGCAGCTGGGCCAGAGCTGGGGGGAGTGAGAGGCATGAATGGCCCCGCTAGCTCCATCAGCAAGTCGCTGCCAACTGGAACGTGTCTGGCCACAGTAGATCATATAGACATGATCTCCCATTGTTTGCACAAACTATACTCAGTTGTGGTGTGATGAATTGTCAATGAAGCTCTCTGGATTCATTTCAGCTGTGTTTTAGTAACGTGAGGCGCCTTTTCTTCTAACACTGCTCACATGCCAGGGCCAATTTCTCTTCTTCAGCAAAAACTCAGCCCTTTTCCTGAAATGGCAGCTCTTTCAGCAAAGCTAAACCTCCCCCATTCAGAAATACAAGAGAGTGGGCGTACAAGTTTAATCCCTATTACGTGCGCGTGACAGTCCTGATTGAAAACCCCTGGGGCAAAAGTCTCTGTCGCCCATGGTTAGATGCAATGCTGTATCTTAGCCCGCTCTGTAAATCCCTCCCTGAGTTGGGGAAAGCTGGACAGCCATGGAAAAAAGGAGGCAGAAATGCCCACCACGTCCACGTTGTAGCATCTACCAGCACAAGTAAAGGCAGGGGCCTGCCTTTGGTGGAAATCTCTTTACTAGGAAACTTTCTTATCTCCTTTGTGCACAGAAATCTCTGCCAATGCACAATTAGAAAGAAAATTCCCTTCTTCCACCCTCCTTTCTTAAAAGGACATATGGCAACTTAGCAATGGAATTGAGCAGCTACTTTATTAATCAATCCATTTCAGCGCATTTTGTTTCGCTCTGCTTGCACCTCCTTCCCCATCTCCCTAGTGCGCTTAGATAAAACATTTCTTCCCCCCTCGCAGAGCGTAAAGGTGCCAAAATCACCCTACAAGTCCTCCTTCCCCGTTTTGAAGAAGGAGGCAAAGGCCAAGGAAGGATTTGTACAGGAAACGTCTCTCACAGCACGTTCTCCTGGAGGCAGAGCAAGCAGAACAGGGGAGGCTGCTGAACAGAGCAATAAATCCCACCAGGCACACGTACAACACTGCTACAGCTCTGCTCCCCCTTATGTGCATTATGCCCCAGGATGATGCGGTTCCTGCAGAGATGTGGACTATTCTGCTCCTACATCCCCTTTCAAAGGGGGAAGACCAAACCCTGCACTCCAACTTGTGAGAAGGTCTGTGGGATTTTGGCTGCCTGCATTTTACCAGGCTGGAGACATGTAATCAGGGATGTTTAGCAGGCAGGTGCTCAGCACGTTCAGGGAAACCTCACCCTTTAAGGAGATGGGAGGCCTGACATCTAAAAACAGAGACATCCAAATTGCTGAGCTCTTTTTAAATAGGGAGCCAAAAATCCCCCATGGGAGTAAAGCTCTAACAAACACACAAAGCAGACATTGTTTGGACTTTCCTTTACACCATGGACTGTTAGAGCAGGTTTCTATAAATGCCCGGATGCTAGGTGTAGGGGGAGGTGAGACAATGTGTTACATAAATGTGCACATTAGTGAACCTCCTTTGACATCTAAGGTAAAGTCTTCAGCCCCTTCTGAGGAACGTCTGCTGCTTCTTAGCAAGCCCATCTGTAAATATTGTAAGGACTCTGCCATCCCTTCTTGCTCTTTCTTTTACCTTTCCTTCAATTTTCATCCTTGCGTTTTAATCCATAGCTTTTGGCTGTAGATTTTGCTCCCACTGGTTACGGAGAGCTGAGCAAATCCTATTGATGGCTTAGCAGAGAAACACTTCCCATCCAGTAAATCCTAGCGAAGCATGGCAGACTCCAGCTAAGCATGACAAAGTCCAGAGACAGAAGCAGTTGTGCTGAGGTGAAGGGTGCATCAGGAGAATAGCAAAGGGAAGTCCAAGGCCAGGGCAAAGTGGATCAGTAAAGCTGTGGTGGTCAGAGGGGACTAGACTGAGCTGGCTGTAACACCCAAAGAAATGATGTCACCCTTCAGGATGAGGCTAACCAAGATATCACCACCTGCTGTTCAATCTCAGTGTGATATTTTCTGGGATCAATATGCCATTAGTGTACAGACACAGAGGAATGCAATCCTTTATTACCTCTTATGTATAATCACATCTATCACAGCCAGAAAAGCACTACTACAGACATTACCACACAAGAGGAAGGATGACTTCTTCCACATTGGTGCAGAAGGATTTACTGTCAAATGCCCCCTTCTCTTCATGGCTGCAGCCACCTTCTTTACAAATACCTGCCAAAATGAATGGGCTCTGGGAGATGCCACAAAGGGTAACAAAAGTGGGGTGTGATTCCCAGTGTGGTGGTCCAGTAGACGGCTCCCCATCCTCGCATGCACTGAGGTTGTCAGCCCTCTCTATGGGACACCTGGAGAGATGGATTTGGGTTGCTTTGGGGAGGTGCCCCACAGTGAAGCTATCACAAGTAGGCTTTGGCCTCATGGAAGAGGTCAGGGATGTTGTGGTGGTTTGCAAAAATTCTGTTTCATGCTACAAACAGCTGCAAAGATCTGTGTTAGAGTAGGTCATTTGCCACAGGTAGGCATTAGCAAGATGAAATGGCACTGAGCTCTGAGCACGTGGACTCATACAGAATCATAGAATCATTAAAGTTGGAAAAGACCTCTGAGATCATCAAGTCCAACCATTGACTCAACACTACCATGACCACTAGACCATGTCCTGAAGTGCCAACATGTGTTCACAGCCCACCAGGGTCTTCTCAGAGTGATGAATCCAGAAGGACATAGTAAAGTGGGTACACGTGAACAGCAGGTGAGGACACTGAGGCAGGCTCAGCAGGGCAACAAGTTTCTTGTATGACATCAAGGGGATTTCTAGTGTTCGAGTGCAGAGGACAGGAGATGGCCGGTGGATGGCTTATGTGACAGAGTGGTGGGCATAGACATCTGATGCACAGAGCCACTGTTGTGCAACCAGCCTCTCCTCTCAGTGGGGTATAGAGGCACCATCTTGCTGGTCTGCCCACTCTCCAGGAGCCAGATGATGGGCCGTGCAAACCGAAGACATGGAGCACGCCTTCCCCTGTAACCAACACGGCCTGACTTGTCGTGACCCATCTCAACAAGGAGGCTTATGAGCATTAGCAGGCTTATTAGTGGGACATTTAGAGAGGTGCAATTTCACCCTCATCCCGAGTGCCCTTTTCTGGCAGGACAGAGGAAGAAAGCTGGGGTGTCGTGCCGGGTTTCACCTGCTTGGGACTCTCAGAGTTGCAGTTCCCCAGCAGCCAGGCTGGCTCCTTCTGCCATGGTTGAATATGCCAAGCAATACATATCTGAGAAAAATCCAGACTGCCAAGCTGTGTTATGCTGTCTCCAGCTACCAGTTATGCGGATAAATTGATTGTCAGTAGAGTGATGAAGTAGCTCAACAAATAAACTTTCAGGAACAAGGCAGCCTGTTTTTCCACACACCAGCCTCAATGCTTCCTGCTGCTTCAATCAATTGCACAGAAAACTGTCTCCAGGCTGCACTGGTGTTAGAGACACAGGCTTGTGAAGGCTGGAGCAAGCCAGCGAGGGACAGAGATTTATAATATACCAATAACTCCACATTTGTGGGCTATTGGGCAAGGCAGGTTGAGCAGACACTTTCTGAAGGGGTCCGGGGCTGAGCTGTGGAGCAGGGCTGCACGGGGCAGGGTTGCACAAGGTACAGCCCAAGGTGTCCTGGTTTTGAGTTAGAACCAAACCAATTCTGTTCAGTGATTTCACTTTTCATCTGAGTCTCTGCTAACTAACTGTATTTTCTGAAGCTAACAGCATGTTTTCGCAGTTTCTGCTTCTAGCAGTGAAGGTCTACTCTGGTGGACTGACCCTAAACCAAGGAAACACCCAAGCTACCCCTTCTCCCACCACCCACAAAGGGGTTGGGCAATGTTGGGAGTGGATCAAATGTCTTTCCCACTTGTGTCTCAGCAACAAAAATTCATGTCAGCAGCACAGAGAGAGACAGTTGTCACAGCCCGCTGTTGCGTGAAGCCACCATAAAGTTTACTCCGACCAGCAGCCGCCTCGGAGGATACCCGGGACTGAAATAGCAAGAGGCAGACGTCAGGAATCAGAGTCACTGGCGCAAGAGGGAAAGGAAAGAGTCGTGCTGCCTCTGGCCCCTGCCTAGATTAGGTCTCTCTCATACCAGGGCTGTTCATCTCCCACTCACGACAGGATTAAGTTCACCCAGGGAATCAGAGCTACTATGATACAAGCAGTAATAAATCCCAACAGTATGATTCCTCATGAACAGCTTACCTAGGAAAGTGCATGATTATTTTAAACTCTCTGATTTATTAATACACTCAGGATGGCTCAAGCCACTAGTTCTTGCCCAGGGGAGTTGAGCAGCGGAGCTCAGCATCTTGACTCACAGTATTGCGACTGATATATGACTAGCTGTGATCAGATGGCATATCTAAAAATACAGAGCCAGCGGTTTATTTTTCTTGGAAAATGGAAAGACACTCAAAGAAGCAGAGCCCAATTTAGCAACCGCAGCAGGCTGGATTTTTGCTTTAAAAAAGCCAGCAGAATTTGCCCAAAAGAAGGTGCCACTTGGGTTGTGTTACAGCCATGGGGTTAACCTGTGACTCCAACACCATGGAGGATCATCCAGCTGTCCTGGCTGCTGCTGTGGCTCTAACTCTGTGTTACACAGGGCAGGGATTCTGATTATAGGTTCCTCTTACCTAAAGGAGGTGTCTACATTGACTGAGTTGGTCATTTAGGACAAACTTGTATTAATGAACTAAGCTCTGCGAGAGGAACCTGCCTTGCACCATTCCCAGGGAAGCTGCTGCAGACACCTCATCACCTGCTATCAAGTCTGCCTTTAGTCATCTCTTCTCTAAACAAGCTAAGTTCTACTCGTCTCTCCTGGTGTGTCGTGTTTGCTGGACCTCAGGTCATTCCCACTGCTTTTGTTTTGGATCTTTTCCAAGGCAGAGACACATGCCCCTTTCATTAGCCCACTTAACATTTGATTACATCTTACATCCCATATTTATTACATCTAACAGTGCTTTTATAGAAAAAAAAATCCCTCCAGATGACACAAAGGGCATGTCAAATAGTACCCTGCAGCACCTCCTAACATAACAAAGTCTGAAGCTTTCGGTAACAAGATGAAGTCATGGAAACGAATGATTCAGCAGTAGTAGGTTGAGCCCTTGCTCTTGGTAATAAATATGCTTTGAGGTCACAAACACAAATTGGAGTAAGTCTTTGGTCTTCCCTCCATCATGCCATCCATTGCCCAGACCTCAATGTATTCAAGGCGTCCTTGATAACCAGTGGTGACAATCTGTTCCTGTCTATAACCTCATCCCAATCAGAGAAAACAGTCTTCAGCATTTTTCAATTGGCACATTTCCACCTGACTCAGGTCCAGAGCAGATCCCCTTTGCCCCATGTGAGAGAAGAAAGAGCTTGTGAGGCTATAGCAAAACACACCAACACTACAAACAGTGCCTGCTGGCCTCTGCTGCCCATCCATTTGTCTTCAAAAGAAACCCAACTTTTCTGGCGCCACAGCTTCCAGTAAGAAACCCCTTTAAATGACATGCATGATTCCCTCCTTCCCTTCCTGAACACTTCCCAGGCCATGTCTGCACCTTGTGCTTAGAGGGGTCATTTCAACCACAGTGAAACTGAGGCATCTCCCCAGAAAATGACTCTTTGTCCCCGATGAGGCCCCTCACACAGAGCTTGCTCCAGGAGCAGGGACTGCCAGCAGGAGCAGGAGCTGTAATTCCAAACAGCTGAAAACACAAAGGAAAACACCCCCTCCAAAATACCAGGCAAAAAAAAAAGTCAACAAATATACCAGCCTCTTCCAGAGGCAGCAATTTTAAGAATCACTTGTAACCAGGCAGCAGCAGCAGGGTGGCTGGGGGGGGTTTTCTCCCCAGATGGGGCCCTTTCTTTTCTTCCTGTTCCTATAGGGTTTTTCATCACTGTGGCATTTCCTACAATAATCCATCAGATTTATGCTGCCCCGTTCCAGATCAGAGCATCACTGAGCTCTGTGCATGTTTAACAAAAGCCAGCCCTGTCCTGAGCCTTTCACAATCTCTACAAATGAGGCGAACAAAGGGGACGGGAGAGGAGGATTAGCATGTATCCAGAGAGAGAGCAAGGAGGGCATGTCCTTCTCTAAAGCCATTTGAGAAGCGTGGGTCCAAAGAACAGATTATCTGACTTGCAGGCATCCTTCCTCCCAGGCTAGGCTGCTTGTATGGCAAAGGACACTGGCCATTGAACAGATGGCCCTGGAAATACCCTGCTGTCCCTGGAAATACCCTGCTGTCCCTCAGCAAGTCTGTGCTTGCTGCTGAATCAGAGCAGGTGAAGACACCAGACTGGACCCCTAAGGTCCACACCACTTCCTTGCCATGTGTTTGTGAATGCCCCTTCTGTCTTCTGCAGCCTCGCAGGGCACAGCTCACCTTGCACTCAAGGTTCTCTGGCTCAGACCTGTCACACTGTGCTTCTCATCTCACCTCAAGCTGCCTGGGGGACTTCTCGACCACCTTCAAGCCACAACCCAGTGTAGCCACACCAAGTGTCCTGCTGATTCCTGCTTTGCAGCCCTTGAGCCAGAGCTGGGCAAGAGCCGCCCAGCTCTGACCTCCCCAGGGCACGTGTGCCCAAGCGATGCCAAAGCCCTGGCTGCCTGCATAGCTTTCCTCTCCAAGCCCCAGTGTCCCTGTGTGCCCAGTGACAAACAAATCTGGCAGGAAATACTTTGCTGGGAATGGGGAGAGCTTTGCGGTGAGGTTGTGACACTGGACGTTGTGTTCTTGGCAATTAGCTCCCGAAACTTTGAAAAAATATCAAGAAAAGGACAAGAGGTGGCTGCAGGCCAGAGCTGGGTTGGGGGGCCAGAAAGGTCAGAGCAGGACCCTGCAAGGGATCCCAATGTGAGTTGGATCACAAAGAGCAGCTGAGACCTGACATTGCCTCGTTGGGTGGCCGATGGGTCTCTATGGCTCATTTTGTTGGTGCCGTGACTGAAGAATCTTGTCAGAAAACTCACTGTTGTGAGAGCGGTGGTGAACTGGGCAGACTGGGATGCAGAGAGAGATCCTGACTCACCCCCATGGCATACATTTATACCAGGAAAAGGCCCATCCAACTTCACATCCTTTGTCATGCAGGAACTGGAGAAAGGCAGGACTGATGTCCTCCAAACCAGTCACCCACGAGAGACCTCAAGATTACCTAGAGAAGCAGTTTTCTCTTCATGCCCGGCAGATGTCTTTATTTATCTTTCAGCTCAGCAGGTCCATCAGCAAAAATACCATGGCCTAGGGAGAAAAATGGAGAAGGAGGCAATGGTCAGAAAAGTCAATTCCCAAGTATGCAGCAGGCAGGCAGGAAACTGGCTCCCACACACTTTCTCCCCCATGCCTGACTCACCCAACAGGAGCCATGACCACCATTTGGGAACCACTTGTCTTTTTCTGTTCCTCATCAAACAGACAAATTGCGGCTGGATCCCATCAGCCGAAGCCCCCATATGGTGAGTGTCTGATCTCCCTCCTTATACAAATACACAGATGGAGACCCTGTTCAGAGGTGGGGCCACATGCTAATGGTGGCCTCTGGCCTTTGCAGTCCTCTGAGGACAATGAGCAGCAGCCCAGCGGGCACAGGGGAGAGCCTGTGATCTCAAGCAGTTAGCAACAAACTCCACCTGCTCTCTGCTGAGCTTCTTATGTCAGGTAGGGGCAGCTGCCTCTGGACCCTGTTGAGATGCCATTATACAGAGGCAGCTGGACCGTATTTTATGGCTCACCATTGCCCATACTGAGAGTCAGGCAATCAGCCCTGGGGGTGTTGAACATGACCAGGGGCAGTGGTCCAAGCCCTCCTTCTCCAGCCAAAAGCAGCTCATGATTCTTTGCCTCTTTGGTGTCTCTGCCTCAGCACTGCAGGAGAGGGACACAGATTCTGTCTAGGACTTAGTGCTGAGGGCTCTGATCTTTCCCTACAGCCCCTCCAGCTACCACCTTAGGCATAGCCATCATGACTGTTTCAGGGTCCAGATTCCAAAGGAGTCTTTGATCTCCCAGACATCCTAGATGGCATGCCTGGATCACTGTGAGAACAGCAGAGAATGACCTCTCAATAGCCCAGCAGCTGAGGCCTCTTCCTGCACTGGTAAAGGAGCAGAACTGAGTGAAGGACATGGAGCAAACCCCAAGCCCTGAGCCTCTGTGTACTTCCTTTTCCCCGCAGACCTTGTTGTGGCCAACCAAGCCTCTCTGCCACAGTTTTGCTGCACCTCCCTGAATTCCAGCATTCCTGAAGGGACCAATTTTGACTCAGCTTGAGTAAATGGAGTTCTGCAGGGTTAAATCCAGCCTTTGAGCTCCTTCCCATACCTACCCACAAGACCTCCCACCCTTGTGCCTCAGCGGCAAGGAGATTTCCACCCACAGCACGAGCAGAACCCAAGCTGGATATAGGACACAGAGTCAGAGGCTTTCCCTGGCTATTCTCAGCTCTACCAAATCAGAACAGCTACAAACTGTTCCCACCAAACATCAGCTTCTCTCCCCTCTCCTCACTGTTGGCAGAGGGCTGTAAAAGCTAGAGCAGGTGCCTTCATCCATGATGCAGCACCTGCCAGATCTCTGCTTTGCTCCGTTACAGTCTGCGGCTGAGCTGGGACAGAAGCCAGTGTTTTGTTCCTCGTCCTTTGACAACGTTCCCACAGTGCTGTCCAAGACTTTCCTTCCAGGGAAAGGCAACTCATTAACAAGGAAGTGTGATGGGATTGGAGCACTAGATCCTTTGCAAGGAGGGAAATTCCTACACATTTAGAGAAAGCCTCAGTGTCTGCAGGTTTCCCCCTAAACTAAACGCCATGTGGTGCTTTCCTGGTAGTTATTCTCTGTAAAAGGTGACTCCTGGAAGGGGGTCCAGAACAGCAACTTTTCACCCTTGGTCCAATTGTAAGAACCAACCCAGTTCTCTGAGTCAGTTCTGCATCTGATTCACAGCATCCCACATAGCCAGGGAGACTGGAGAGAATCAAGAATTTAGAGCTCATGGGCAGTGCGTACCATAGGGACATACCTGACATGAGTGTTTTCCAGCACTGAAGGCCTGAGGAACTTCCAGGACAGATTTTTCTAGAAGGAAGAGTGCTGTGGAGGGTAAAGTGGATGTAGACTCTTCTCCATGCCCTTAACTTTACTTGCCATGGCAAAGGGTTTACTCACATGGCAAGCAGCAGAGCTGATCTACTGTTGCTTCTTCATCAACCCTGCAGCTACATCAGTTGGACAACATCCCCTGCAAGCAGGACAGGCTTATGTTTGTGTGTATTTGCTGTGACTGTAGGAATTACATGCTCCGATTTCTCCTTCTAATTCTCCTTTTTCCTAGTGCAGGAGCAAGACAGTGGAAAAATGTCTGAGGAACGTGTGTTGGAGGGGAAATGGGAGAATATTCAATGGAGGTGTTCTATGAGCATATAAGTTCACTTTCTCTGAAGCTGCTGATAAAAGATTTGCCAGATAGCTCAGTGAAGAGCCCACATTTCTGTCTCCTCCATGTAGCAAGAATCCCACCCTTCAGTGTCCTCCATGCAGTCATGGTATAGAATCCACAATTTTCTGACCTCTGATTCCATCAGGTCTGGGTTCAAGACCTTCTTGGGTAGAAGCTCTCCTTCACCACTGAAAAAGATAATTCATCTGTGGGAAGCTGTTCAGTATAACAGAGTCTAAATTCCATTTCCTAAAAAAAATAAAGGCAGACCTGTTCAGACTCCAAATTCTGATTTAGGTCCTTACAGGGTTGGTCAACAGAGACATCTTGAAAGCTGATCCAGCCATGTGCTTTGAGCCCATTTCAACAGTTCAATAGTTTGTTAAGCTGTGCCCAATCTCTACTTCTTCCCCCGCAGCAGAGGATGAAAGGACACTCAATTCCCCTTTTCAGGGCCAGAAAAGTGATCATATGGGTGGAACATCTCTCCTATGAAGAAAAGCTGAGAGAGTTGGGGTTGTTCAGCATGGAGAAGGGAAGACTCCAGGGAGATCTTGATGCAGCCTTCCAGTACATAATGAGGGCCTATAAGAAAGACAGGGACAGACTTTTTAGAAGGGCCTGTAGTGCCAGGACAAGTGATGATGATTTTAAACTACAAGAGGGGAGACTTAGACTAGATGCAAGGAAGAAATTTTTTACGCTGAGGGTGATGAAACACTGGAACAGGCTGCCTAGAGATCTGGTAGATGCCCCATCTTTGGAAACATTCAAGGTCAAGTTGGACTAGGCTCTAAGAAGCCTGATGCAGTTGAAGATGTCCCTGTCTATGGCAGGAGGGTCAGACTAGATGACCTTTACTTGTTCTTTCCAGCACACAGCTTTCCATGATTCTATGATTTTTGAATAGTACTGGAGAAGTCTTTCTCCTGAAAAAAAATGGAGAAGACATGCTCCCAGGGTGGTGGGTGGTATCAGACTTCTGACAACCTTCTTCAGAGCTGTCTGGCCTCCTGCTTTGCTATTCTGTGCCACAGAAGACTTTTAAATAGAGCTCTACCCCATCCTTATTTTACATGGCATACTTAAGGGACTGCTAGGAATTATTAGGGGCCAGCAGCACCCTTCCCTGCTGTAACTATTATTCCTCTCTTATGTGCTAATTTCAGCTGAGTCAATACCTTCTTCCACCTACAATCTCAAGACATTCACTGCAATATTTAATACTGTTGCACTTTCAGCAAACAAGCTTGAAAATTTTCCACTTGCTAAAGCTTCACGTTTTTTTCTCCCTCGCTCGCTCCCTCTGGGAGAGTGAAAAATGAAACTCAAGATATGATAGAAGCTCTTCATTCATCAGCCACGATTGCAACTCCTCCTGAAGTCAAGTGTGGGAACCACGTCTGGGACAAAGCATGGCCCTGAGCCCGGATGTGCCTTGTCCACCTTAACAGCAGCATCTGCTTCCCAATATGGCATGCTCTGCACTATCTCAGGCACAACTTGAAACTTTGCAGCTGTTGCCACTCCAAGTCTAGCTCTAAATCCAGCAAGGAAGGAGAGGCTGGGATAGTGGGGGAGTGCAAGGCACTCGTTATCCTGTGCACAGGGATGGGAACAAAGCTCTCATGCATCACGCAGAAGCACAAATCCAAGCCAGTGCTTGCGTAGGAATAGTCAGGGAGTCCATGAGCAGGTGAAAAGAGCCTAAGTACCAACATCTCATCCTGGAGAGGAGTCTCCTCCTTCTTTCAGTCTCGCATCTGTAACTCCCGAGAGGTATTCTCTGTCATGGTTTGAGCCTACATAGCTGGCAACAAAGCACCATGCAGCCGATCCCTCACTTCTATTCCCCCTCCAGTGGGATGGGGAGGAGAAAATGCAACAAAAGGCTTGAGGGTCGAGACAAAGGACAGGGAGGGCTCACTCATAAATTGTGGTCATGGGCAAAAGACAAACTGGACTTGGGGAAACTAAATCAATTTAATTTAAACAAAACCACCACCAATTCACCAACTGAGTCAGAGTAGGACAGTGATAAATAAAACCAGATCTTAAACAGACCTTCCCCCCACCCCTGCCTTCTTCCCAGGCCCAGCTCTGCTACCTCCTTCCTTGCAGTGGTGCAAGGGGCAGGGAATGAGAGTTGAGGTCACTCTCAGTCTGTTCCATGTTGTTTCTGCCACTCCTTCCTCCTCAGGGGAAGAACTGCTGACAGAACTCCCCTCCTGCAACATGGCATCCCTCCCACAGAAGACAGCCCTCCATGAACTTCTCCTTCCAAAGTGGCTCCCTTCCACAGGCTGCAATCCTCCTAGTGACAGGCCACTCCAGCATAGGCTTCCCTCAGAGTCACAACCTTCTTCAGAGGCAGTCCTCTGTTCCAGCGTGAGGTCCTTCATGGGCTGCAGTCAGGATTCTGCCCCACCATTGATTTCTAAGGGCTGCAAGGGCTCAGCCTGCCATCTCATCATGGCTGAAGGAGAATGGCTGCTCCAGTGTGCCTCCCTCACTGCTTCCTCACTGATCTCAGTGTCCACATGGTGGTCTCTCTCAGGTCACACTCCTCTCCAAAACAAAATTGCTCCCCAGACAAAAGAACCCACCCAACAGGTCTTCCCTTCTTAAATATGTTATCACAGAGGTGCTAATTGGCTCAGCCTTGGCCGGAGGTGGGTCCAACTTGGAGCTGGGGAAGCTTCTCGAAACTTCTTACAGAACTCACGCCCATAGCTCCCTCTTCTGCTACCCAAACCTCACCAGGCACAAACCTAGCACATTCTCCAAGTACAAAAGTTTTGTTGACAGGCTGGAGGAAACTTAACATTTGCCACCACAGACAATAAGAATAATAGGGTCCAAGTTCATCCACCCTGCCCAACATCAGACTATAGGTTGTTTTTTCTCTTTTGCTCTTCCTCCAGTTCAACTCCCAAGATGGAAGGAAGTGAAGGTAAAATTATTACCCAGACTTACTCAGATTATTACCCGGAAGGACTCATGGAAGCCTTCCAATCACACTTGCTTTCCAAGTCATAAGGAAGTGAAAAGCAGATGAGAGCCCAAGCATGTTCCTGAGATGGAGGTCAGTGGTGAAAGGCTGGATGCCTGAATCATGGGGAACATAAAGTCAAGGAGGATGTTCCTCAAACTGGGGGAAGAATCTGCCCCTTGACGTGAGGAAATTCAAAATAGAAAATCAATAAAATAACCAGACAAAAAAGATCAGCTCAGTCTTCCTGGGAAAGATCCAAGGGTGAAAAACTAATTCCAGAAAGTGAGGTCAACCTTCTCTAATAACCATAGCTACTGTTTGTGCTCCAGTGAGACATGCATGTGTGGAGTTTACCTCTCCTCTATTTATGGATTTGGCCTCTTGACCTGGAATTCAATGCCTCTCAGTTGATCCTGTTGTGTTGTGACGGCCCATATTCTCCATGTTTATTGCATTGGCACCAGTGTTGTCTTTATCTAAAGGGTGAGGGAAAAGAGCAGTCCAGCGCTTATACTAAAATCCAACATCCATCCCCCCTGTTCCTCCAAACAACAAAATTTGATGCAGCTCCTCACTACCTTTTTTTGTCTTTTTTTCTGAGAAGGGACCTCTAAAGCTATTATAAACCCTCCTGAAAAGAATACCTGTGTAAGCACCACAAAAGATGTTTTTTCTGGTACCCAGTTTAGAGCAGGAAGTAAATTTAGAGCTTGAAGTATCCTATAAGGTGGGACTACGGAGGATTTGGAAGACTTGGGTCCTTACATCACTGGTCAGCAGAGACAGCTGATGTGGGCATGTGCTTTGAACCTATCTCTACAATTGGATCATTTGTTATGCTTTGCCCAATCTCTTCTCATGCAGCCAAAGGTGAAGGGATACTTAAAACCCCACCCTGAGAGGGACCTGATACCCACAATTACTCTACCACCAGTAGGGAAAGGATATGCAAGGATGGAGGAACATGTTGGAAGGCTCCTTGGTGGAATCTCGGACTCTGTTTCCACTCTTGATTCATCTATGCTCAGCTGCTTCAACCTAGTCCTTGGATAGATCTTACTAACCACCCTCCCAAATGACTGCAGCCAGAGCATCACCAAAGTGTGCAGGGTCACCCTTTGTCTCCCTGTCCCAGGATTTTTCTCAGGGTCTGGACAGCTGGGTTGGTTCAAAGCATGTCACAGGCTTTGTGGCATTTGGTCCAGCACCTTCCTGCAACTGCCAGTGATGCTTCTGCCTAATTCCTGTTCATATCAGGAAGATTAAAAGAGAGGTATTTTCCTCTTGTGTCACACAGTGGTGGCTCCATGGCATTGTGGTGGTAAGTTCTCAGCAAGGAGATTTTGTTCCCACAGAGACACAGGAAAATTGACCTGGGGAGGGGACAAGAGAGGGTCAGCAACATCAGTTTTCATTTACTAGAGATGTTCAGGCATTAGTACCGTGAGGAAGGCTAGAGTCCTCTTTAACGTTTCCAGCACTTCATAAATTTCAGAGAGATTTAGGGCAAGGAGCCAGATGTTTGGGGAGAAATTCTGAACACTGAAGACAAGTGGAAATTTTTTTTTTTTTTGGTAGTGTGTATTTTTTCCCATTAGTTGCAAGGCTATATTTAGAAGAGAGGGGGGGAGAGAGAGCACGAGAGAGAGATTAGGCATTTCTTCATATTCTGTAGTCACTCCAGTTGTTCAGCTTGTAGGAACAGATGTCTCTTTCCTGGGGTGATAGCATTCAGGTCCACGAGGAAATTTTCTCACCGGCAGCTCCTCTAACATAGAAGGGAGATCGGGCCAGAGGTAAGTCAGTCCATCATGGAGGAAAACACTGCAAGGACCATTGCAGTGAATGCTTTGGGATATTGCTCAAAAGAGAGAAAGGGGGGGCCTGGGATCCGAGACATGAAAGCAAGGGCCAGGAGAGAATTGCTGGAGATTGTACTCCAAGTCTGGAGTGGAAAGTGTGGCTATGACAGCAGGGATGGCAGTGGAGAATGTCCTGCACCAAATATGTGGCTGAGCAGCTTGGGAAGCCTCTGGTTCTGCCTGTGGTGCAGGTGTGGATGTTCATCAGGAGGTGTTCAACCTGGAAAGCCAGGCTGTGCCAGCAGTTCTGAGGGGCTTCTCCAACTGTGAGGTTCTCTGATCTTGGGTTTTGGGGCAGTGCTGTGATATTTGGTTGTTTCTCAAGTAGATGGGGGGTGATGAGAAGTGTTCAAAGGTACTGCCTTTCCCTCATTGAAAACTACTATGCCAGTATCTTGTAAGGAGTAGGGTGATGCCTTTTTCTGTATCTGTGTGTTTCCAGGTATAATGAAATTTGGGGGAAATGCATTCAGGGAGGTTTTGGAAGCCAGAAGAGCACTGCCTGGTACAGGGTCAGCTGCAGCTGGGGATGTTTTACCTCTGTTTGGCCGTGCAGCAGAGTGCAAGCTCAGCTCTAGGAAAGATGCTATTTTTTCTCTCTGAACCTGCGTGCTAGGTCAGTCTAAGGAGAAGCAAATCGTTTTCAAGGTCCTTAACCAGGGTCCTTCAGAAATGTCCCCTGCTTTCATAGCAACACACTCACTAACAGCTCAAAGTTTTTCCAGGTTAACCCGGAAAATGAAAAATTTACAAGTCCCTGAAAGCTCCGGGAGCACAGTAGCTAACAGAGAAAACCACAGAAGCCAGTGTCCCAAAGGGTTAAGATCTGAAACGAGGTGGTAGAGAGGCGGTTTCCAGTCTCTTCTCACAAGTAACAAGCAATAGGACAAGATGAAATGGCCTCAACTTGCACCAGGGGAGGTTTAGGTTGGATACTAGGAAAAAGTTATTCACTGAAAGGGTTGTCAAGCACTGGAACAAGCTGCCCTGGGAAGCAGCTGAATTACCACCCCTGGATGTGTTTTAGATATGGTGCTCGGGGACATGGTTTAGTAGTGGACTTGGTAAAGTTAGGTTAATGGTTGGACTCAATGACCCTAAAGGTCTTTCCCAACCTAAACAATTCTACGATTCTATTCTTTGATCATCCGTTCTGGGATACCTCAGAAGATGTCTGCTCCTCAGAGAGCATCTGAGGATGGACCAAGCCCATGGAATCTGTGTCAGGATCCATGCTTCTGTTTCTCCCTGCAGCCAGGACAGCAGTATAGCCTAAAGTGAGTGCAGAGCTGCAGAGCTGCATCCACAGTGGGCTGATCTGCTGCTCATGGTGCACCTGACCCCTCTTCCCACTGCACAACCCCTTCATCCCTACCTTCATTTGTGTCTCACCTCCACTCCTTGTGCTCCCTGGGGAGCACTGCCTCTTCTGTCCTGCATCCCTGGGCCATGCAGGACCCCAGGTATTCCTCAACAGCAAACCTCTGTCACTGTTCTTTCCGCACTGTCCTCGGGCTTTTTGCCAAGGGACAGAGCAAGCAGGCAGCCAAAGACAGAAAGAGGGGAAATTGCTCAAAGATTGCTAAATTTGCTATTAAAAATTTCCTTGTCAAAAGCTTCAGCAACGCACAGGCCAGATGTTGCTCCATTTAATCCCCCATGATGTTTTTGCACTTGCATGTGAAGTTTCTGTATGTGCCTATATGGTGATTTTCACCACAGGGCTCTCCTTGTACACGGCCACAATAACTTCTATTCCAAACTGACGTTTCTAGCACTTTGTCGCAGGCACCTCTGAAATGCTAGAGATCAGTGTAATTCCCCCAGAAAATCAAATGCATTTCTCTTGTACTGTTATAACATCCTAAGAAGACAGGCATAAATCCATCTCTACTGGCTGGATCTATAAAACCCCAAATCTACACATTTCTTTCCAGACTTAGGGTGTTTTTTAAAAATTAAACCCTCTTGTAAATAAACTTTCCCCAAAATATGTGCTCTGGTTTCTTTTAAAGCATCAGAGATAGAAATAAATGGTATCTACTGCAGAGATGTCACTCCATGCTCCCTCGTGACAGATGGCACCGGGTACTAGCCCTGATAGGCTGTGAGATATTGGTCTTTTAAATGCTAACAACATGATTTATAGAGAATTCACCAAGACACTTAATATTTCTGTCACTCCAAGGCCAAGATCTGGTAACGTAGAAAAGAGACACATGAAAAATGCAACAGTACCGATAGAGCATTGTAGACATCGAAATGTTTCAGGAGGGACTTTTCTACACAGTGTGGAATCAATGAGCAGGTAGAGGAGTAAACCCTTTGTTAGCACTTTAAGGTGACCAGTACTAGCAAGACCCATCAGAGACATGCTGAAGGACCTCTGGGAGCCCACCACTGCTGGATGCACATTAGCAGGTCTGGAGAGGCAATGTATGTACAATCCCACTTCTTTGTTTGCTTGTACAAGTACATGTGGGCTCCTTCTTTCAAAAGCTGAGGCATTACTGCTGCAAATGGGCATAGAGGAGCTCATAAGAAATCTGCCAACACATGAATTTCCTGCTCTGCGTATCTTTGGAAGCTTCATTCCATATTTTCTATGCCTGTTCAAGGCAGGGCTGGGGGAGGACCATGCAGATCTTTCCAAGTTTAAATAGACCGTCTCTGTGGTGTCCGGGACTAGTGATCCATCACCTGGTTTTAAGCGGCAGGTTCCAGTATAGATGCAGAGAGTAGGCATCTGGGCCAAGTCAAGTGGCCTCCCTCAAATCGGGGTCACTTTGCTCCATGAAGAAGAGGAATGTAGTTCTGAGAGTTGTGCTCTCCCTCTTCTAACTGGCAATGATCCCTCATGGCCTAGGATGATCTGTTGAACTACATCATTCCTTGCACACCCCCAGGCTATTGCTTGTCCCAAACTGAACGAGGCATCTGAGTCTCACATTCTCAGAGGTCCTGATTTTGGTCTTAGGCTTGCTGAGGAGCATAGGGTCCACCCATGTGCACATACAGTATGGAGCACAGCATGGTGGGTGGAGCTCAGATCACAGCTCTTGGCAATACCCATCACTCACCCACAGCAGGGCCTTGGAGATGAAGAACCACATGTAGGTTAACTAGGCCTATCAGTTAGGAGGCAAATGGCTCAACAGCACATTGGCAGTACCAGCCCAACAACCAACATTGCATTAGCCTCCACACATCCTTAGTCTGTGATTGCTTACAAGACTTTGAAGGACAACCTCTGGCTATGCCTGGGACAAGATTTCCAAGTGTTTTGTCTGGCCAGATAGGAAATCTGATTCTCATGAGATACAAAAGTTAGTAGGAGGAGTTAATCCTGTTGTTTAAAGTAAGTTCACACCTTTCTCCTTCCAGACAAAGGCTGTAATTCTGCACATGACCATTCAAACCACTGGACAAAGTTGCTGGTCATCACACCCCTCATTACACACGGGCAAGCATGGCATGGCTGACCAGTGCAGCCACCAGGCACTTAGCTATCATCTGTCCCCAGTCAGGCTGGTTCTGTCATGAGGAAGAGATGATCTGGTGTAAATCTGAAATTATATCACTTCAGGAAAATAACAAGAGGAGGGCAACACTCTCTTTGCAAAGAAGCTGTCCAGCCCTGTTTGCAGTGCTTTATTGCCAAAGCAATTCTGAATTTGCAGGGAATAAGGCCTAAGTGAAAGAACGTGTGGTGGAGAGTGCTTGCAAAGCTCTTGCAGGTTCACATTAGAGGAAACAAGGATCACTCTCAGTGTCTATTTGTGTGTTTGTCAGCTCTGATTTCCTCCGTCCTCCTAATGTTTTTCAAGCTGTTGGCTAATTGCAACCACAATTTGGCAGAGGAGAAGGATCACCTCAATTTTCAGGAAATCAGACAGCAAAGAGAGGAGAAAGTCAAACAAGTGTCAGAGCCAAGGGAAGAGCTGGAACGTGAGTACTCATTAAGGCAGCCAAGTATCCACATGGGAAAATGTTATAATAAACATCTCAGCCAGGGAGAAGCATTCATCCACCCCTGCAAGTCACTGCAAGACATGAAACCATAGAAAAGCAGGTGTCATTTCATCTGACACTCACAGAACGCTGGGCTTTGTGTCTCCAAAGCACCTTTTATTGTCACAGCACTGAAGAGGAAGGAATAATCCAGCTCTGGACTGGGTTTGACTATTACTAACTGCAATTCCCCAGCAACTGGGGAATTCTGCCTGGCCACCCTCAGACCTAGGAGACATCAATGCCCAGGAATCAAGTGAGAGCAGAGGTTTGATGTCCACAAATATTGGATCTTCCCCACCCTGGGAATAGCTCCATTTCTTCTTCAGGGTGTGAACTTTCCCCCACACACATTAGCTGCCTTCTCACAGCCTGAGGGCTAGATGGGCACCAGGTTTTCCCTTTCAGCAGCTGGATTCACTCCCTTTCTCTCCCTTTCTCCCTGAATTCCCACTGTCAGCAAACCCACCCTCCCCAGGCTGAGCATGAGGCACACAGAACATGCTCTACCACGTATAGGGCAAGGTCCTCGACATGCACAAAAACACCATATTTGGCCAGTTTGAGCCAGAGTTGAGCGAGAGCTTGCCAGAAGAAGAATCATACAATTTAAATTGAAAGAGAATGAGTTTAACCCTTAATTTATAAATACGATTATAAATCACCCAGGGAACTTTAAACACGGAAAGGCTGCAAAACTAAACACATGCTGCTGCCATCCCCGGCAGCAGAGTAACACTAGCAGGCAGGACAGGGTGAGGAGGATGTGGGGGATGATAAAGGAGCCAGGTTGCTGTATCAGATGTTCTGATTCAGGACAGGGAGATGAGAAAAGCTGAAGCTGTTTATGTTAAATAACACTCTCTCACGCTTGTTAAAGTCCTTTTCGTCTTTCTGATCCCAGTGCGCAGCTCTCTTGTTCTCTGGGTCTGCATGCAGAGATCCTATCTGCACATACCAATAAATAACTCTTTTGGAGAGCAGTTAGGACAAAGCTCAGTTGCCTGACCTGTCTTTTCTTTAGTATCCCATTACTTGAATTGTTGAGCTAGAGCCAAAAGTCTCCTGGGTCAAGGAAACGAACCCTGTTAAATTCAGCAAGTGGAGGGTGAGGTGACACCAAGCAAAAAGTTGGGTGGAATGGAACACAGGATGGTCAAGGACATCCTCCTAGGGCAGCCATAACACTGGGTTGCCCATGCTAAACGAACAAGTGGGATGCCAAGCAGCGAGCGAGTGACTGCAGGACCTGGTTTCAGCACAGTGACCATCTGTTTCCTATTTGGCCCAAAAACGATAGAATCAGTTGTCACGCAACAATGAGAAAGTATTTCAGAGCAAGTGCCCCCCTTCCCAGTGCTGAGCAGAGACCTTTAGCAGAACGAGGGAAACAAGGTCACCTTCCAGTCTCCGTCCCTCCCCTTATCCCATTTCTATCCAGATGCCTGCTGTACTTTTAAGGAAATGCTACCCACAGACAGACAAAATCCAGCCTGAGAGGTATAATGTAACATCATAGGCCAACTGGCACAGTCAGACAGCGCTCAGAAGGACGCGTGTTTACCCATCTTGGGCTTTGCAGCCTGGCAGCTCCAAGAAACAAGGATTTCATGGAAATCTGAGGGGCTGAGAGCTACATGAGGCATGAAGAAGGCTGAGCTCCAAACTCTTTGAAGATTTTACGAAGGGGGTTAGCACAAGGGCTCTTTGCTCTGTAGACAAAGGTGACTGTGCTTCTTGTAGCTCTGCATGCGCTCATGCCAGAGCTGCAAGCAATAAATAGTATGAAAAATACCAAAATAAAGGCTTGCAGAGGCTGCAAAGCTTCTCATGTATTTAGCTACATGCCAGCAACCCATGGTGATGGGTAGCCAAACTGACTTTACCACCTGCATGAGTATTTCTGATGACAAAGAGATACCTGGTTGGCGTAAATTTTTGACAGGAGGTGGGCAGTGGGGCAGAATTGGAAATGTTTGCTTTTCCTCAGACACGAGGTCACGCTGCCATTCTGTGCCTCGTTCAACCTGCTGCAAAATGGGGCAATGTACCTTTGTCAAGTGCTTGGAGACCCACAATGGAAAAATACTTAGTAGCTGTTAACCAGGGGTTTGGTCCAGCTCCATCTCATTAAAAGCACTCAGAGGAATGCTGTTGCTTTGGCAGTCCAGCTCTCCATCCCTTCTGCTTGCGAGCCATGAGATGAGGGCAGTCCCACAAAGAAAGGAAGAGGCCATTCACCCAAACATCCATCAATAACAACTGGATTAGAGGAAGACATTTCCCACTGCAGCCCAAGAGGCAGCTTTTCCACAGCCTATCAGTGAGGAGATCTTCAGAATTAATTGAATTTGTTAGGACTTCTTTCATGCGGTTGCTTGGATTTTGAGTTCAGACAGGGCAATAATGGACTGTAAAAAGACACAAACTCTAATTCAGCTGCTCCCTTCCATATTCTATTTGGCAAACAAAATGCTACCTGTTTTTTAGCTGTTTACTGTGTTTGGAGTTGATTTCACTGCACGTGGGGTTTAGTGGAAGAGGTGACTATGTAAGCCATCACACTGCATATGCTGCTGATTTTAATTTCTGGGTATGGACAGTACTCATAAGGGATCTTTTTCTATTAGTCTGTAAGGTGGCCTCCAAACCTCAATAGCATTGTGAGGATGAGGAACATTCGAATGCATTTCGAGTTACTGACTTCACTGATGAAGGAAAGGAAAAAGGTAAAATGAGTATCAGATGTTCGTGGTAAAGCTTCTGAGCCTGAAGAAAAATCTGCCAGTGGAGGCAAGCTACTAAGAAGATGTAAAAGAAGAACAAACAGCCAGTTTCTTAGAATTACAATAAGAAGGCAAATGCATACACAACTCAGTACACCCCAGAACATGCTAAGGGATGGGATGGGTGATTTTGTCTTCTCTCCTTGCTCAAATATCTGTATGAACACAAATATACAAGCTTACACTGCACTCAAGGGGCAAAAAAGTCTTTATTGCTTGGTTGGCACTGGTGCACAATGGCTTCCGCAGTGCTCCTCTTGACAGCTTCTGCAAAGAGATGGAGCAGATCCAGGCATCTGCTTGTTTCAGCTTGGTTTTGTAATTAAAGAATGAAACAAACGAACAGAGAAGATCAGATAGTGAGAATATTAGAAAGCCATTAGAAAATGGGCCCTCATCTGTGTCCTCCCCATGCATCTTTCTCAGGTGCCAGACTTTGCAACTCCACTACCTTCAGCCAGTCTTGGGTCTGGTTATTCCTGTTATTCACTAGCAGAGTTCTTGGCACAAAAATTAAAAAGGCAAGAATCTCCCCCAGAAGTCTGCAGGTTCAGTCAAACCCAGACAAAATAATGTGAGCATGGGTACCACTTTGGCTGCCAACAGCGTTCAGTGCAGGGTGAGGTAATCTGGTCATTCCTGAAACACAAGTTTTCCAACATCTGGCTGCTGCTGGAGATGGCTAAGGGCAAAAGTGGACAGAAGTTAGGATTTCTTCTCTTTGCCCAGCAGTTCTTTGGGATGCTGCAGGTGGTCTGAATCCAGGCATCATTCTTTCAGTCCTGCAGCATAATCTGGCACTGGGTTTGATCTCAGGAGGGCTGCATGGTTGAGCACCTGTCATTCCAATGGACAGTTCAACTACTTGGGCTTGCTACCTAAACAGAATAAATTGCAATATGATTATGAATATCCTTCCTAGTTTAAGGATATTGAAACCCATCCTCTTCTTTCACAACACTTCCATAAACTAGATGAGAGGCAAGAAGAAAGCAGATGAATCACCAGACTCCAAGCCAACAAACCTAAGTTCACTCATGATGGTAAAGTCAATTCTCTAAAAATTTCCAGAGGGAACTTCGCACCTGCTCTTCTAAATTCTTACTCCTAATCTCTGCACTTGCTCAACAAATATTCTGCTTCATGCTCAACATACAGAATAACCATGACTATGCTATAGCTTCTCATGAGGACTCTTGATCTTGATGTTGACCATTTACCAAACAATTAATTCCCAGCACTCTCCAAGGGGAAGGGGTGGGAAAGCACCCACACTTGATCACTGGGTCCTCCACAGAAGTCTGCCTTGTCATATCCTATGACCCCATTCACTAGTGCCAGCTGGGAATTGCTGTACTGAAAAGGACATGGGTGACCTAGGTAGCTTCCTCCTTTACTTTATACATGGCCACCAACAGCTTGAAGCATCTCACAGGCAAAGGGACACCTTCAGTCCATCGTCCTGATCCCCATAAGCAGCAAAAAGGATTAGTACAGGCAGAAAACCATCTGCCAGAGGATGGGGCATACCTGGAGGAGCTGGGTATCCAGACTCCCTGAGCAATTCAAGCCTTCCTCATTGAGACATGCAGATGGGCACACTGTGGTTCCCGTGAGTGGTGGAAGACGTTTGCAGCTCCTTGTCTCCTAGCCCTTCCGCACTTGGCTCTTTGGTAGCAGGGATTTCAAACCCTCATAACTCAAGTCTTTCAGCATCATTCTCTGCTGATTCAAGCCGATTTTTTTAACCTCAAAGTCCTGCTCAGCCGCTTTGAGATATACCAGACATTTTTCAACCATTTATTTTTATTGAAACCAGCCAAGTCTCTGTATATATTGGGCTTTTTTTTATCTTTTTAATATACAAATCAGTTCAAAATAGTGTGTAAGTCAGGAATGATTTGCAAATTAAACTGTCAAACCCTGGCAGGAGTAGCAGCTGACGCCCTTGGTTTGAAATCTCCCGGCTGCTGTTGCTGTGAGTGCAGATCTCTAGAAGATGCCACACAACCTGCTTGTGCTTTACTGGAAAATTCAGCCCTCCTTTGATTTTAGGGAAGTCTTAAAATTCCTGAAAGTGCTGCTGCATGTAACTCTCTAAAGGGATCACCTGAACAAGGGAAGGGTTATGGTTATTTTAGGAGTCAGCTTCTGGGGCTATGGTCATGCCCATAGGTTGGGTAAATGTCTTCAGGCTGCCAGCACTATCCTGCTCCCATGGGCAGGAAGAGTCTCCAGTTGGGAAGAAGCTGCTCCAGTGGAGGAAGGACTCAAAAGAATAAGTGCCATGCTCAGGCAACAAGACTTGGTAGGAGACCTCACATTGGCCTGACCCACCCCGTCTCGGTGGAAAATGGCCTGTGCCCTCCATGAGCACCAATGCACCTTGCCTGGACTCAGCAGCCTCATCTATTTCTCTGGCCATTTGCCACAGAGCTGGCTCAAGCACGACCATTTGTAGGTCCCCTGACTTTCACTTCTTTACTCCTCTCAGCATAGTTCACATCTCTTTCTTGCTCAGGCCTTAAAACCACTTTTGCACAGGGCAGAGGAAAAGAAACTTAAAGTGGGGATTGTGTGTCTTCTCCAAAACATGCACCTGGAACCACTGGAACACAGTAATTATAAGACCAGGTATTTTCGTAGTGATTATTGGTAATCCTATATCAGCAGATGAGACACTCAGAGAGTACAGCACTGTGTATAACTACTGAGGGTGCACAAATACATCAGTTAAAATCTTCTTAGGTGACAGTATTTTGAGGTCTAAAGAATGCTGACATACTCATCAATATATCTGTTTCTTTTCCTCCAGATTGCTGGGAAGTCAGTGACCATGTCGACCTCCTCCACCCAACTTCCAGCCCTTGACTCTATCAACTCCACCCAGCAACCCAACTCCAGCACCTACTTGTTCTCCAAGTTCATCCACTCTGACAAAGAACTGTACACGGAATTTTACAGCCTGTGGATTGCCCTGATGGTAGTCAATGCCATCATTTTCTTGGTGGGTGTTGTGCTGAACAGCTTGGCATTGTACGTCTTCTGCTTCCGTACCAAGACAAAAACCACCTCTGTTATTTACACCATCAACTTGATTGTTACTGACCTCTTGGTGGGCTTTTCCTTGCCCGTCCGGATCATCATGTTTTACAGTGCAGGGAACTGCCTGAACTGTTCCTTGGTTCATATCTTTGGCTACTTTGTCAACATGTACTGCAGCATCCTCTTCTTGACATGCATCTGCGTTGACCGCTACCTGGCAATTGTACAGGTGGAGGCCTCTCGTAAATGGAGGAACCCCACCTGCGCCAAGGGGATCTGTGTCTTCATTTGGATCTTTGCCACTGTGGTGACTTTCTCCATCCTGACCATGGCAATACAGTTTGCTGCGTGCTGCCTCTCCAAGATTCTGGTCCTGATGGTCTGCGAGTACTTCTTCCCCCTCATCATTATAATCTTCTTCACCACCAGGATTATGTGTGCTCTGTCCAAGCCAAGTCTCATGCACCAGAGCCGGGAGAGGAGAATGAGGGCTGTGCAACTCCTTATCACGGTTCTCATCATCTTCATGATCTGCTTCACTCCTTTTCACGTGCGACAGGTAGCAATCTCCATCAACCCAGACATGCCCCATGACGTCAGCCTCCTCGTTTACCACGTGACAGTGACTCTGAGTAGCCTCAACAGCTGCATGGACCCCATTGTCTACTGCTTTGTCACTAATAACTTCCAGTCAACCATGAAAAACATCTTCAGGAAAACCGAACCAGAGCAAACCAGTGTGGACATCTTGGGTATGAACAAAAACTCCAAGGGCTCCAATGCGATCATCGCCTTCTCAAACACAATAGGAAGCCCTGTGAGCTTGCCATCACCAAGCAGTGTCCAGATATAACCCACATCTGATGGGACATGCTGCAGTAAGCCAGTGTATGATTCTGGAATATTGCTAGGATAAACCATACTATTGTCTTTGACCTCTTTGTTTTTTAGGCTGAGGTTCAGAATGACAGTGGTGGAATTTATTCCTCAAGAACATTGAGATCTGTCTGGAAAATGGAACTTGCATTGCTGTTAATACCAACACAAAAAAAAAAAGAATCTATTAATTACTGTTCCAAACAGGAAAGTTTTCTTTGTACTTTAATACAGACATTTTGCTAGCAACAAGTTCTTTACTGTGGTTTTCTTTTCGTGTTTGACATGCATGCGACACTCCTAGGATGACTTAGAAAACAGGAAATCTGTTTTCTGTGAAAGATTTTTGGGCCTTGGGCATGTGGTTAGAGTAAAAGATAAAAGGAATGCTTCTAGAGCTAAACACTACAAGGATTTTAGATGCCAATGGAGTGGTAAAGAAAGTATTCTAACCCACCTGCCACTAGTAACTACTCATTTGTTTCTCAAAAAGTCTGGACCTTCTCAGGGAAGTGAAGATGAAGTCGAGTAGTAGTCTCCTCTCACTGTTTCAACTATAAGGAAAAAATACATGTGGGTGTATGTGCTTTCATACACATTGCCTGGGCTTGGGGAGAGGTTAATGATACATCCCACCTTCATTTGGATCACTAGATCTCCTAAAGTGTAGATGAGCTTACAAAAAAGCTGTGAAAACAAAGGTGCTTTCCAGGAAGCTCTGCTGTTCTGCTGTCTCTCTCTGAAGAACAGCCAAGATGAAAAGCAGAAGCAGACTATGATGCTGTACTACTAATTTGATTTTTCTTCCTGGCACA
Organism: Coracias cyanogaster; assembly: GCA_033124195.1. Lineage (NCBI taxonomy): Eukaryota > Metazoa > Chordata > Aves > Coraciiformes > Coraciidae > Coracias > Coracias cyanogaster. The sequence continues at coordinate 12,342 of JAVSBS010002386.1, read as the reverse complement.
TTGCAAAATTAGGGCTTGCTGTCCTAATTCCCACTATCAGTCCATCCACTCAGTCACTTAAATGCTGATGCTTCCAAGGACAGAAAAAGAATCCATCTCAGGGTTGAAACTCATCCCAGTACAGAGTCTCTAGGATTGTTTAAGAGCCATGTTTAAAAGGTGTGTGAGGATAAGGACACAGCAAAATTCTGTCCACAATGGTAGGTAAATGTTTTAGATCGCATTGTACCAATTAAGCAATGTGAATATAAAGCAAATTATCGTAGGAAAACAGCAACATCTGCAGCATGAATGGCAATACTTGTTGTTATTGCTCCGTGTCTCCTCACTCCCATGCCTATTGCCCCTCCAGCTGGAAGCCTACTGTGAATTCATCAAGTCTAGTGAACAAGATCTCCTGGCACTCACTGCTGTTACCATTCAGAATGGCAGGCATTATGGCTGGTCCAAGCTAGGACATCCCAGAGTCTCTGCTTCCCCAGTTCCTGTTCCAGGCAGTGATGTCCAGGGAGAGTGATTCATCTCATAGAACCACAGATGTCCCAGCTGAGTGACACTGGCCTCCATGTTGCCTAACTCTCCAGGGACATAACAGGACCCCACACTCCACCCACACATGAAGACATTTTAATCCATGCATCTTCATCAAGCACCAAAGTTTCCCACAGGAAGGATTCAGTTGCCAACAGACTAATGTATAGTGCCATAGCAGGCATGATGGGGTGTCACCACACCTCTAGCTCCTGCTGCACAAGACTATGGTTCTGCAAGTCCTGCACTGTCCTGGTGGCCCTACTCTCAGGTATCTCATAGCATTCACAGCTGAGTCCTGTGCCTGAAATAAAATCAGGTATCTGCAGTCTAAAAATGGGCAGTGTTCAGTTGGCTAGTGCAGAAACCTGCAGGTTCCACCCAGAACATCAGCATGATGCTATCAGCTGCAGCTGGTCCATAAACTCAGGCTCTTGATCATCCTGAGGCACAGCAATTTCCATTGTTAGGTGTGTGACATCTGAGGCTTTTCCTTCCAAGAGGCTGTGACAAGGGCCACCAACAGTGTGGCACTATCCCATGGGATGTATGATTGTTGTCCTTGTCATTGTTTCACATTCTAGACATGGCCATGAATATGGTGGGCCTTCCCAGGGCCCTGTTGTACTGTATTTTCCTTCTTCCCCATCTATTTCCTTTATTCATCTGCAAATCACTGACATAGGCATCTACGGCCAACACCACCTTCTTTGCAGCTCTTTGTTAAATGATGCTTCAGCACACACACATTAGGCTCTGACTTCTCAGCCAGGCTGATGACTTCACATTTCTGCCACCATTTTCCACCGGCCCCTCATTTGGAGAAAATATTTTATGCCTCAGATAACTGCACTTCCCTGCAAACCCCCAAAATCTCATGCCCACCAACCCACAACACAGTCTCAGACCTTTCCATGCCATCTAAGCTGTTTGTAATGAAAAAGTGTGTCACATATACAGAGCTGTTAAAAGAACTGTCTTTTGCCAAGATGACTTCAGAGAAGCAGGAGGAAAAGTGCGGGCTCAGTGCATAGCTTGTTTTCTTTGTTCCAACGAGCCACAGCTTCACACTTCCCTTTCTTTTGCTAACAGTATTTTTGCCATATACAGAAATGTCTTAACATCTTTCTGGGCACAGTTGCTCATTTGAGGTCAGTATAAAATCTCTAAGATTATTTGCTTAGGTTCTTAAGTTCCTAAACAGTGCCTCAGTTTAAGGTTTGTCTTTCTCCTGTAAATTTAACTTGTAGTAGTCTGAATTCCCTTTACTGTCAGTGTATTATTCAACCCCTATAAAAGGCACATGAGACTGGATAATTCTCTTTATTTGCTAATGCCTATTGCCTATTTCTTCATTTTATACCAGCTTCAAAGCAGGATCTAGCCCTTATCAAGGATACAGTCTCCAAAAACTGGAAAGAGGCTAAGTCATTCATAAATGAGCTTGTTTTCTTCAGTGACTTGTTGTGCTGTTTAATCCATATTGTTTACACATCTTGTTTTTCCTCAGGGTGCAGCACTTGCTAAACTTCAGCCCTATTTAAAGTCACCCATTTCTGCTCAGGGCACAAAGTTGCAAATCAGAACCAAAAACTCAGCTATCATCAGAAATACTCTCCCAAATGGCACAGTTTCGGTGGGCACCTTCTACCTGCCTGTTCATAGAATCTTAGAATCATTAAGGTTGGAGAAGACCACTAAGATCATCAAGTCCAACCATCAACTAAATGCTACCGTGACCACTAAACCATTGAGTTCTGATGCTGAAGTCTTCCTCAGTTCTCTGTGTTTCAGGAGATTGACAAACCAGGACAGGCCTCTTACCCCTTGTCTTGCACCGTCCCTCTGCTCAGCGTCTCTTTGGGTTGCCTCTTAGTGATCACCAGCAGGAATTGCAATAGTCCTGTTCCTACCCCAACCTGCCCTTTCTCTAACGAGAACAGCCGCACACAACACAACAGGGAAGCCTCCATGGGCAATGTGAGCAACTCCATCCATCATTAAACACAGGTAGATACTGCCAAGGTAAAGCACATACAAGTCATCTTTTGCAGGGCAGTCTTTTATGCAGAGTATTTAAAGATTTACATGCCAAATTCCCAATGATTTCAAACTAAATCAGGCACTTAGCAGCCTTTGAGGATCCAGATCATTCCCCAGAGGCTGAAATGGTAATAAGGATGGATGGGCACTGCACATCATGCTACCACCAGCAAGCCTGCGGTAGACAGAATACAGCGTTCCCTAAAGAGCTTAACAGCAATAAAGAGCTCTGTAAAAAGCCCCGACCTTTCAGGGGAATTACAGCATTCATTCCTCTTTGATGTGCTATGGTTCTCTTGTGCATCTAAAATCCTATAAAGCGAATTAGAAATATCCTCTTCTACCAGCTGCCTAGAGGCTAGCAAAAAAGGATCATGAAAAATCTCACATATATTTCTTGAGATCTCAGCCATCCCTGTGACGAGGGACCTCTGCTAACCATGAGCTCACCTGCCTGAGTCTCAACGCACAGATGTCTTTTGGCATGATGCGGGATAGTTATCCAGGGATAAGGTGTGGCCTCTTTCTTTCCCTGATGTGTCTCACCTGTGTTGTACCCAGCACAGCCCACGTTTCAAAACACTTTTGTCTTTGCGAGACACTTCCTATTACAGCCCAGAAACCTGTAGCAAGGCAGAGGTGCAGAACAGCCAGCCCTCGGTCATACTGAAAAAATACCTGGGCACAGCAAAGCTGGAAGTCTCCAATTTTATGTCAGAAAAAGAGCCCCTGACTCCCCACAGGGGGTTATCTGCCAGACTAGCTTCCTCCTGGGCTCTAAGCAAGCTCTAGAGTTCCTCCACAACCATCTTGATAACTGCAAAGAGGACACAGCAGAGCTATGGCCAAAGGCAATTTCTTCCTTCCCTGTCCCTCTGGGCTTTGCTGTCCCTCAGATATATGCACAAGAGTGTCATTAGTCAGCATAATCAGCATTAATATGTACTGTTAGCAGGTGTAGCCTCAACTTGCAGAAAGGCTGAGGGAAGCAGAACAGGGCTATCAGCTCAGGTCACCTGCATGAGCACTGAAGAAACGTGGGCCTGCCACCCTGCCTATTCTGTACCTGTCCACTGTCCTCTTCCAGGTGTAAGGGCAGCAGTGACTCTGGACAAGGATATGGGAGGAGAAGGTAGGTCTGATGCCCACAGCTGCTCTGGGACAAGGGAAAATGAGCAGAGGAACCAGAGCCCCAAAATAATAACAGAGGAAAGAAAGGAAAGGGAACCAATGGGTTAAACAAGTGGAGCTCCAAGGAGGGGAGGGCTGGTGAGAACAAGGATGAGGAAGCTGATACAGGGGAAAGCTGCCAGGGAACACAGGGACCTGATACCCAGCAAAGGATGACACAGGAAAACAAGTGAGGGCTTGGCTTGCTTTTCCCCTTCTGGGCATCATTAGTCCCAAAACAGGAGCCCTGGGGAGAATTCCAGTGCTTGGATCAGAGCTGGAAGACTCCCATTTTAGGAAGAGAAAGAGTAAAAGCAGAGGACTTTATCCCCTTTCCACGGTGAGGCCCAGAGAAGGGAAAAGAGTGATTTCCCCACAGCTGTCAGAGCTTTTGTGGTCTTGAGGTAGAAAACAGGAAGATCTCTTGTGTGCTGGGAAAGAGGAAGAGGGCCTTCATCCAACCACCCTTCGGAAGAGGGTGCACGGAGTGCAAGAGGGGATCTGGTGCTGTGTGCATGACCCTGGACTAGTAGCAGTATTCATTGTGTATGTTGGCCACATGATGAGCAGGATTGTCATGGGAGGTGCTGGGTGACGCTTATGCTAGCTGGTGCCACCTGGAATGTCACATCACAGCACACGTCCCATGTGAAACACCCCAAGCAGACGTAGAACTGGGAGATTACAGCATGTCCCCAAGCACAAGAAATGATGGATTACTTTGCTGCAGTATTTCCGTGCTTTCTGGTGGGTACTGTTCAGCTATTGGGACCCAATAGGGATGCAGGGGGAATACCCACTGCAATACTCACCCGCTTCCCATCTCTCTGATCCCTTTTTTGTCAGATGCAATTCCTGTTCCTCATGTCCCCAGTCTGATCCACCCCCGTTCCCTTTGCTGCAAGACCCTGTCGCTGTATGTTCCCAGGTCTTCAGGCCTTACCTGAAGAGAAGTCCCAAGTTCTGCCATCCTGGGTGGTTTTGCCACCACAGGGTGTGTAGCCACAAGTCAGCTGCTCTCTGTGATGTGCAGGTTAACATTTTCCTCTGCTGACTGCTGGCTGTCCATATAATCATCTACACAACAGTCACATACCAAGCTGAGAAGCGGACATTGAGCCAGCAGAACCCTTCACCCTCAGCAAAGAACTAGGTTTGCTTAGACCTGACTCCATTCCTCCTGTACACCCAGGAGATGCTGCAAAGAAGCACCAGAACTTCCCAGGCAGAGAGGTGAGATTCTCAAAGTATTTTTATAATCTGTCAATGCTGGCAGTATATCAAGGTCTTAGCTCATGAAACCATCCTTCTTCACAATGCTTGACTGTAGCATCAGAGATCAGCTTAATTTAGGTATGGGTTTGTGTTCTAACACAAGTGATTTCACTTTCCTTTCACGGTTGTATGTAGAGCTAACAGCCCAACTCAGGACTGAGGTTCTCCTTACTAGCTGCCCGTGCAACAAGAAATAGCCTGGCAGATGAAATAAAGCTGAGTGTACATGTAGGAGAAAGTCCTTGTTCACACTAATCTCAGAGAAATCTCACAGGGAGAAGCTTCTGCTATCAGAATGAGAAGGTAAGTAGTCCCCTCCCAGCTCCATTCTCCTTCTTGTATGTGCCTTAAAAAACCCAAGACTTGCTACTGGGAAGGACAGACTGCTGTCCATCACCCATCAACAATGGACCACAGAAAAGCAAAGGCAAGTATTTACCCTCGATGTTCAGTTTAAGCTTCATTAACAGCTGGAAATCAAACAACTGGCAGCCCTTGCTGGTCTGTTTTCTTCATTGGCTTGACAATGTAAGAGCATCTTGGCAACAACCTACCAAAAAATAGAAACCTGCTTAGGACCACAAGGAGTGATGAAAGAAAGGGATAAGGTGGACAAGCTGACTCAGCTTGAGCTGGACAAAGGAACCTCTCCACCTGCCTCCTTCCAGCCCTGTCACCCACTCAGTCCAGGTCTCTCAGGCAACGCATCTGACTTGCAAAAGGGCTAAATGGGACATGAAGAGTTGATTTTCCTCGGTCACTCTGCTCTTGACTACAAGATGTGGTTGAGTAGGTGTGGTACAGCGTGTAGGCCTCTTGTAAGGAGGGAAAGGGGTCACTTCAGGAGAGCTTTTCAGGGACCTGACTTGAAGTTGCTCATTGGAAGACAAATGAGGGTGGAGGTCAGAATGAGCTGCAGTGCCATGCCTCAGAGGGTAAATGTGATTCAGAGTTTGGGTCTCATATGGGTCATGGAGGGAAGTCTATTTGAGCTCCAGCTGACTCTCAGACAGCCACGTAGAGATGTGCAATGCTCCATGAGTACGTAGATCTGCCAGAAAGGCTTTATTTTGTCAAAATGTGAGTCAAGAGCTCTGATCCAAACATATCTCCTCCAACAACATCACCTTTGCTCTTCTCAGTAAGAACAGCAAAAGAGCAAGCACAAGGTTGAGCTTCAGCATCAAAAGAGGTATTTTTGGGGATGTCCTGAGGGCCTTGACTCTCTCCCTTGCAGAAGACTCCTTGGATTCTCCTTCATCCCTCAGTGGACCCTAAGAGGACTTTGCTGATATGACCTTAAAACAACCAAACAAAATTCCCTCTATGAGATTCAAGCACCCAGAAGCAAAATAACAGCCAAGGTTTTACTCAGAGCAGCTGCACTTTCACCTCCTTCAAAAGAGGCCTCTACAACAGGCCTACAAGTGCTTGTTTGTCTCTACACATGGAGAAAAGTGGAGCGTGCTGCAGGTCAATTAAACAGATTCCCCCAGGACACTTGCCCAGGGGAACTCCATATCTGAGTAGGGCACAGCATGAAAGCTTTGGGCCAGAGCCCAGCCATTGGCTCATCCTTCCTTTGATCTCTCCAGCCACAGAAGGACCCCTATAAATTCATTCGTGAAGCTCATTAGACAGGAGCCTAGACCAAAGCCCAGTATCCCACCCCTTGACATCGTAGATAGCTCAGAGACTGCCCAAATCCTGGCTTCTCAGGCAGGCCTCTCTTGATTGATATTATTTAGAGTTGGAAATGCCATCCTGCCAGCATCGCTTGGAAAACACGTCGGTGCTCAAGACGCCGGTTCAGACGGACTTCTCTATACAGCTGCCCATTTGCAGAGCATGCGGTGGGAATCTGTTGATAGGTTCTTGACAGAAGTTATGGCTTGTTTATCTGGTAGCTTTACTTTGTGCCTCCTACCCAACCCGGAAACCCTTCCTCCTCTAACCTCTTGGCCTGCTATTATATACAGACTAGTCTACATGATAATTTTGGTAACCATGCTTCATCTTCTGACAAACACTGCATAAAGCAAACAGATTTGTATTGTCATAATTAAAGCAAACTATTGGATGGTTTATCTATACAATCCTAACAGTTCTGCCACTGCAAACGTTTTACCTGGCCTGCAGAGTTTGCAGCGAGCCGCTGTACGATATATTAACCCGTGCAATGTCAAACCAGGCACAGCAACCCTGCTGCCTCCCAAGGCTGGAAGGACTTGGAAGACAGCAGAACTTCTTTCTAAGGTCACTGAAGAGATGAGAAAGCCTCACCCAGTCATCCCAGCATCAATCCATTTAAACTGAGGCCCCTTTTTCAGAAAAGCCCGCGGTTTTGCTGTAATGTCTCTGAGGTTTAGAGAAGATAAAGCACCTTCTTTGTCTTTGAAGTGTTATGTTCCAAGCCACGGATATTTGCTCTGTCTTTGTCTGACAGATTACTACGACCTCAGTGTCAGACTTTTTTTCTCCCAGCAAAGGTCCTTGTAAACAACACTCCATTCCTGCACTCCAAAAAAAATTAAATTACTGTCTCTTCCTGTAAGGCATGTTTCCAAGGTCAGACTTTCTAGTGGTTATTTGCTGGTCTTCTTCAGCTATTTCAGCTGCCTTTTCCAGGTACGTGTATCAGAGAAAGATGGGGACGGGGGACAAAGATGTCTCAGTCCAAATTGATTTAATGTAGGCTGAACCTCTTCTTTACACTGAGGCAGATGGAGGATGATACAGATGGACTGAGAGACACAGCTGATGCTCAAGGACCATGGAAGCACAGTCCTTCTCTACCCACCACCCAGAGCTCCAGGTCTGCCAGCACCAATGTGTATCCTTAACTTTTTTGGCTTCCTTTCAGTCCCTACACTATCTGGCCAGACCTCCTTAGCAAAGCCCAGGTACTCTGCATTTGGAAGCCGTGTGTGTAGCTCTTCCGAGTCCATGAGGATTGGAGGAGAGGGGGATGCTCTCTGCACATTGTCTCTACAGCTGCCATGTTTAATACCAGCGGCAGCAGCTGCCAGCGCAGGGGATGTGAACGTGCCATTTGCAACTTAACACTCACAATCAATAGAGCAGCTGCTCGTCCTGCAAGATCCTGGGGGGCAAGAAAAATGGATTGGTTCTGCCAAGAGTATCCTGGAGGGTCATTTGTCAGCAATGTTGAACAAGGGAGCAGGAGAGCCACACAGAAGAGGGTAGGTCACCCACAGAGAGGCATCGAGGTGCAGAGCCATGTGGGGCAAGTACGGGTGGCAATGCAGAGTGTGCGTTTGCAGCTATAAGTGTGATGGAAAAAAAGGGCAAGGAGTCCGGCAGAGCCAGCTGCACACAGGGAAGTCCTCTCATGGGTGGCAGGCAGCAGGAGCCTGTGGGCTGTTTAACACACCAGCAAATTCCTGCTATGTGATGCAAATCAGAGATCACCCAGATTCCAACCAGCACCAACTAGCAGCCAGGGAGGATTTCAGCTGGGGGTTTGGGGTCTGTTCTGGACTAATCCTAGAAGTTCTTCTCACTGGTGGCTCCAGAGGTATGGTGCAGCTGGTGACTTTGCAAGAAAAAGCACCCTACATCCCCTGTCCGGTGGTCTGAGAGAACCAAACACCCAACTGAACACCAAAGGGCACAAGCACCCTAAGAAGCAGTGGAAACAAATGCACCATAAATCCAAAAGGGACAAGTCTGTGCAGTTATGGGTTCGTGTGTGTGTGAATGTGATGAGAGAAAGAAATGCTTCAACGTGGCTGAGGAGAGGACTTTCAGACCCCCACCACAAAGGTACAAACCCCAAAGAGACAGGGAGATGAGAGAAAGATGAGAGGTAGAGCAGGGAGGTGTGGGTGAAAGCAAGAGAGAAACTGAGGCTCGATCTCTGCATGCGATCTCTGATGAAAGATGTCAGAAGCTTATCTACACCACATCCAAGGGTCACCTTCAGGGGCCTGTGGAGTCTCCCCTTCCCACATTTGTGGTGGGAAAGCAGCCAGAAGCACGGACACCACCAGACAACATGAGCAGATTAGAAACACAACTTCTTTGAGGGTTAGCTTTTTAATGCAATCTCAAAGGGGAAGGAGATCCCTTCATTCTCTCTCCAGTCCCCTCAAGGATAAAATTTCTTACCCATACATGGCAAGGTGCAGCATTTTTTTCCCCCGTCATCAGCAAAAATCCTTCACAGATTAAATATGTTTTAATGGCTCTCCAGGGGGCCTCTCTGCCCAGCTAGTGGTGCATAACATCACAGGAAGCAGCCTGCCTGAGGTCTTTCCAGCAACTGGAGAAAAGATAAAGCTGGGATGCAAGCGGCAATATCCTACCAGCTCTTTTAATGCTTGGGCCTCATGCACTGAAACATCAGGAAAAACTTCTTTACTGTGAGGGTGACAGAGCACTGGACCAGGTTGTGCAGGGAGGTTGTGGGGTCTTCTTCTCTGGAGATTTTCAAAACCAGCCTGGACATGTTCCTGTGTAACCTGCTCTGGGTGAACCTGTTTTGGCAGGGAGGTTGGACTAGATGATCTCCAGAGGTCCCTTCCAACTCCTACCATGCTGTGATTCTGTGATTCCATGAATGTGGAGAAGGATTTTGACCCAGGTTTCACATTTAAAAACCCATATCTCTGTCTGGGCAAGGGCACAGGGCAATGGCAGGCCCGCGGTGAAATGAAGGGCCCAAGCTGGGCAGGCAGGACATGGCTAAGTGCTTGGTTTTATTTTTGAACTTCACTCCTAGTCCTCCCAGTCTGTCCGATTCCTCACAAGCTTTGCTCTGCCTTTATACTTGTGTTACAGTCATTCTCCCCTCTCCTCTGATCTACTCTCACTCACACCAGTACACCCAGTGAACTGGAATCCAACTTCTCCTGCACAGAGCTGGGATCGTAAAGGTGGGCTACTCCAGCAACCCCCAAGGCTGCTCTTCACCAAGTTTGATATCATGATGCCTGTCATCAGCCCTGTACAGAGCAACTGGCCGAGAATCCCCAGCCTTGGCTTCCTTCCCACAGCAGCATCTGGTGTGTCAGCAGCCGCAGGGGGACCATCACAGGAGTTGTCCCCTGTCATTCCCTTCCCAGGCTTTCTGGAGCAGCTCAGAGCAGCCCCACGCCAATTTTGCTATGTTGAAGTAGCTTTCCCAAGACCACCTAGGACTCACTGCTTGGTTCAGGTGGCTGGTATCCTTGTGTTGCAGGAATTTTTCCATCTTCCTGCGTCTCTTCCCTTCCCATGGGAACAGGACGCCTGGATGATGAGACGCTGCGTGGTATTCTTCGCTCACGCGAGCAGTACTGGTTGAATATACTGTTTAGGGAAATTTTTTAAACACATACAGCAGGTTTAAGAGGGTTTTCTTAATTAAAATTAAACATCTGCGGATAACAAAATACCCATCTTCTTGAAAACCCGCAGTAAATCAGCAGATTTAAACCAGGTCTAAGAATCACAATCTTTTCCTTGGAAACTCTTTTTAGTTTTATAAACCGGCACAGTGTGGGAGGAGGGAGGTCTGCTGAATTTCCCCAAGGGACTTCGCTGACCCACTGATGCAAGGAAGGGAAGATCTGCTTGCACCATCCTTTTCTACCGCTTTTGGGGATACTCCGCAGCAGAATGAATTCAGCAAATAGCAAAGTCAGTGGTAGTGGTTTAAGAGGCCTAACGCTGCCAGCCAAGTAGTGACCAAACCAACCACTGCCCTCTGCTGAACACAGCCCGAAATCCCCATGGAGCTCCCAGGAGTCCAAAAAAATTATGGCTGAAATCTAGTTTTGCCAGGAGGATGGGAAAACTCAAACTTCTCCCTATCTTAGATCGTTAATCTTTCCTTCAGCTCCCAAAGTCCTATATTTTGTGGCTTCCACGTTGTAGCCCTGTTACACCATTGCATCTCTACAGTACATTTAAGTATGCATTGCTACACAATGCATCATCCGGTTAGTCCACCAGCTACTTTTCTTGAGGATTTGGGTAAATGTGTAAAAGTTTCTGATGAGAATTATCATAGGAGCACACCCAAATGGGGAACGTATTTTATTCAAAGGGAATCACCCATAGAAACCCATTTCTAAGGGACCTTGTGGAGTCTCCATCACAAGAAAACAAGCCTCCTCAAAGGCACACCAACATCCAGACATGGACAGGAGCTGAAGTCTCTAGTCCCTGTTTCAGTGAAGGCCAGACAAGGTAATTACATACCTCCTTCAACTTCAGAATATGAATTGTTCTCTTGACTAACACAGTTTGGGTTCAGTTTCCCTTGATGGGAGAGCGTAAGGAGCCCTGAGGGTTATCTCATGCACACCTTGGTGTGCTGGACCCCACAGGAATCCCTGGTCGGGTCTCCAAGCACTGAGCTCCAGCCCTCCACTGGCAACAGACACTGTAGCTTGCGGATGACCCAGGACTGTAAGGATTCTCAGGGGAGATCTGATCACTCTCTACTACTAACTGAAAGGAGGTTGGAGCCAGGTGGGGGTCCTTCTCTTCTCCCAGGAAACAAGGGATAGGACAAGAGGAAATGGCCTCAAGTTGCACCAGGGGAGACATAGATTGGACATTAGGAAAAATTCCTTCACCAAAAGGGTTGTCAAGCCGTGGATCAGGCTGCCCAGGGCAGCAGTGGAGTCCCCATCCCTGTAGCGATTTAAAAGACATGTAGATGTGGTGCTGAGGGACATGGTTTAGCGGTGGACTTGGCAGTGTTGGGTTAATGGTTGGACTCGATGATCTTAAAGGTCTTTCCCAACCTAAACAATTCTATGATTTGTTGTCCCACCCAGAGCTTGTTGCACACCAGTCTCCAAATCTCTGAGGGTCAGTCACCAGTGCCCCCAGGGCAGCTCCTGCTTCAAGCCCTCTGATCCTGGAGCTTCACCCCTATGAGATAGCTATAGGTGGCCCCTGCTGCTGTTTTTAGCTGAAGACAAACAAAAACCTGTGTCAGAGTTCACAACAAAGCATCTTTAGAGTAGCACCTGTGCAGGAAACTGATGTTCATCCAAGCCTGGGAGGAGAGTGACAGCAGAGGGCTGCATGTCCTCCCTGGGGCTGCTCAGCACCCACTGTCAGGGTCCCAAACATGGGCTCATTCCCCTCAGCCCTTGCCCGAGCAGCAGGCTCAGGTCTGATGTCTGGTTCCACTGCTGGGCTCAGGGGCCGAAGGGGCAGGGCAGGCGGCTGCTCTGTGCCTGGCAGCTGTGGGACAGGCCAAGGGGAGAGGGGAGAGGGAATAGGAGAGGAAAAGGGAGAGGGGAGGAAAGGGGAGAGGGGAAGGGGAGGAAAGGGGAAAGGGGGAAAGGGGAAAAGGGGAAA
>JAVSBS010002385.1:0-11015 GCA_033124195.1 Coracias cyanogaster | reverse complement strand
TCTACAATGACATCTTTTCCATTGGCACTAAAAGCTGTGACAAAAACATGCAGAAAATACAATGTGTCGCAAATGTCTATAAAATGAAGCAGAAAGTGTTCAGTGCAACATCAGAGTGAAAAACGTAATAAAAGTAACTTTCAAAAGTCATCTTCTATTTTAATGGAACAATGTATTAACCTTATCAGATAGCCTGAAAAGGGCAGAGGCAAATGGAGGGGTTTTTTTTAAAGATATGTATTATTCTATTTAAATTCCTTGCCTCTGATTTTGGTGTTGGTTTTGTTTTTTTTTTTTAACAGTTCCCAAAGGGAGAGATTACTTCTAAGCACAAATATAGCATGACCAAAATCTGTACCTCTTCAAAGAATCAATGCCCCGCAGGTTACTTCTATAACATCTCTTACAGCTTTACACTAGTGCACCCCACTTTCTCTTCAGTTCCATACAAAGTCTTCAAGTTAGATTTACTTCTTAAAGGAAAGACATTTGTGGTTCATCCAAAGTATAAATAAGAACTATAATAAGAAGCTGCACGGATTCTTAAACAGCTTTACTGTATGCGCATGGTGGCTCAAAAAGCAGATGAACACTGACAAAATGAGCTGCCACAGACTACATGCCTATGAATTTCTCACAGACATCAAATGCATTCTCTCATCATCATGCAATACTCCACAAAACAGTGTGATCTGTGCATCTAGAACATTCTTTCCTTGAAGCCTGCAGAAAGCCTGTGTGGTTTCCACTTCTATTACCTCCCCATGCCCACTTTGAATATACATTACCTTTGACAACTCCCACACTTCGGTGAGTAACTGATCCCCACTTGTATTTGGGTGTGGTAACAGAGCTTTTCACACGCACTTTGTCACCTATCTTGATATGAGAGGCAGAACTCTGTGGTGGAAATCCTGGCAGTTGAAAGAACAAATGCGTGGTGAGTGGGTTTTCACCATCAAAAATACATCTCTCTTAGTGCGCAATTCATTTTTTTAATTAAAAAACAGTTAGCAATTAACTTACCTAAAAGCTCAACATGGATATATCTGACCCAGTAAGTACCGCCCTTTTGTTGCCAATCACACTGCACGTTGAGGTCGTGCAATCCATCTCGATCCAATTTAATAACTTTGCCTACATCTCCTTCACAAACCTCCTCATAGGTTCTGCAGCACCTAACCATCATCCCCACCTAGGGAAAAAGGACAACAGAATACCATAGCTATGCAAAGACTTTTGTACCAGAAGAAAAGTAGCTTCAATATAGCTTTTGATCATCATGGTTACCTGTATATTCTCCCTCACATACACAGCATAGTCATCATTACTTAAGAAATCGGCTCTTTTCTTATAGGTCTGGCTTTCTGTTACAACAGCACCACTTGACTGGAAGAAAATCCAAAATAAACATGTAACAGTTACAAAATCTGTTTTCAATTCAGACATATAGAATTGTTAGCAAAGACTGAAGGTAACCAAACAAAACCAAACACATGTAATATCCAAGCTGCATGCCAAAGTGGGAAAAAATTCAGCTGGTCAACTCACTACAGGGCTAACAATTACGATCTACTTTCCAAAATGACTTGTCAAGGAAAGAAGCTGCCAATTTTCAAAATGTGTGAAACGAGCTGCAAGTTGCTTTTATTAAATCTGCTTGCCAAAGAAAATTACAACAAATGGGATTTGTGAGTAATCTACTTAGCCTTGCAGATACACATTCACATTTCGCTTGCTTGGAGAGGAAAAAAAAAACAAACCAAAACAAAAGAATAGTGGTAAATGGTCATCTTCTACCTAAAGTACACTACTAATTTTTTATTACATAATACATGAGATCTGAAGTATTTCTTTAGAAAAACAAGCTGATGAAAAAGACAGAATTACTCCTTTCTTTGACGAACTTAAAAAAATTTTAAGAGAACTATTGCATTCCAGTTGTAATGGGAATTTTCAGATAACTTTGTTCTGTTTGAGCATTACATCTTTTTTTCATTCAAGACAATATACAGCAGTTTATCACTGCAATACTAATGAAGATTTCAGACCACAATGACAAGTTAATTTCTTTCAAAATATAATATGTTTCTTTCAATTACAAAATCCCACCAGCCAGAAAACTCAATATAACTCCTTAAAAAATAAATAGAAATATGGAACCCATTTCACTATATTGGCAAATCCTTCATGAAATAGTTCCTGGAAGTCAACAGCAGACTAATATAAATTCACATTAAAGCCATCACATCCAGTAGGCATTGTAAAGGTCATTTTACCACCAATAAGCGAAAATAGTTTTTATTAGGAAAGAACTAAGTTATTTTACTGATATCTTTTTGCCATATTTTCTCTAATTCCCCAATCACTCCTTGTAGCTAACATACATTTGTTTCAAACAAAAGGAGGGAGGTGGAAGGAAAAAAATTTAAAAGGTCGTTTACAAATACCACACTATAGCATTGACTATTATAGATGAAACTGAGACCAACTATCAGGGATATGTATAGCTGCCAACAGTGAAACATCTACCTGCATTCCACTCTTTCCCTGTGCTACTCATACATAAATATTTATAGGTTATACTTGGGTTGTTTTATGACATGTCTTAGAAACCTATGACAAACACAATCCTTGTTACAGTTTTGAAAGCTTGGGACAGGTGAACGTCCTTCTACTCTAACAAAGTTCATAAAAGGAAAGAACTACAAAATTTGCAGCCAGATAGCACGACCTAGGTTTTAGTAGGTTGACACTTACCACAGGGCAAGCGGCTTCAGCTTCCTCCACCTCCTCTGCCATTTCCTCATCTGAATATTCATCAGAAATTGTATCAGCATCAGAGAGATCCGTAATCTGAACATCAGGGTGATCCAACAGCCAGCCAACCAAGGCTTCCACTCCTAATACAGAAAACAAACTCAGTCTGTCTCTAAGAGATTCTGTGACATTCTTAAGATAGTACCCAATTGCTCTCTTGTAAGTCGTGTTTAATCTGCCCACAACTTTCCTTCTCCTTCTAACATCATTAATTTGACCGTTTAAATACCTGGTAATCCAGAAGCACTTCCAGAGGTTCCAGACAGAGATTTTAGTGCAAATTCTATATTTTTCCTAGGAAATCCCATTTCCATAAGTTGAACAACAATGGGAAGGGGTGGGATTGGAGACTGTTTGCGTTTCTTCACTTTTGTGGGTCGAATGTGTTGCACTGTAATAGGTGTTGTAGCTTCACTAGAACTGCAGTCTTCAAACACTGGAGTTGAAGGATGTGTAGACTCTACAGCCAGATACTGGCATACTGCCAAAGCAGCAGCCTAAATGAGAACGAATAAATCAGTTCAAGTAAAACAAGCATATTTAGTATGGGTTTTTGTGTTTACGTGCCTGAAATGAAAGGTTATGTGCCAAAAAAGGTTCAGTGTCAGGTTTTTTTTTTTCAAACCTATAGCTTAACAAGTTTCAATAGGAATGTAAATTCGAAAGACTTATTTATCAGGTTACTTAGTCAAAAATACAGACTCTACCTCAAGCTCTTGCTTGTCAAATATTGCTTTCACAGGTGACGGTTGCGTAGCAGCTGTCAAAAGTTGCTGTAAGAGAATCATGGGAGGCTGAGGTCCTTCAGGAGACATATCTCCTATGTCGGGAGAGGCAACTGCTCCATCCTCTTGAAACAAAAACATTATTTTAACCAAAACCATAAAATACATATCAATCAGGACACTTATTCTGAGGCCTATTAGTTGATCTAATATATTATTAGTTCTCCCATATTTCTTCTCCACAGGATCATGCCTTTAAGAATAAATCATCTGTGCCACAATCTCCATTAAAAAAAAGAAATTTGAGAATAAACATTAGTTTTACTAAAATACACTTACAACATGTGTAGCAGAAACTGCTCAGTAGACAGTGAATCTGCACAAATATCTTCCGAGTTCACCTTTTTACAATAAGATTATTACAAAGAGATCCTTTCAGGATAAACCGCTTTACATAGCCAACAGCCTCACTTATCCCCAAAACCATGGTGCATACTTTCAGGATTGACTCCTTCTCTTGGGAAGAGCTCCCTATAGGTATTCATTGCCCTTTTAAAAGAGTATTCTTTCTTCCTCTTGAATGAACTGGCTCACAATTCTGCAACTTTAACATTTGTTTTTGTATTCTTGTTGGCATAAGCATTCAAGTTTCCAAGATCTTTACTCGTGGCACTCTCAGGAAAGTGTTCTCTCTCTTCAACTCCGACAAAAGGAAGTTCTCATATTTAAAACAATAACAAAGCAGTTAATAGTCCTCACATACTTATGCTGTAATGGTTTTAAAAAAAAAAAAAAGTTGGGTGTTGGTTGGGTTGGGTTTTTTCCCCTTAAAAATTGATGGTAGAAGTAAAATCATGTTCCATTCCTGGGAAACAAAACCTGATGATTCTGTTGACTTAAATTTGGCAACTGACAAAAGCCCTCAAAAATATACAAATAAACCAAATATATATCAATATATTGAAGGACATCACATGCTTCACAAATGTCCAAAGAATATCAACTATACGGGCAAAAATAGCTATCCTGAAAGCTGACAGAGGCTTTTTTTTTTTTTGGTATGCAGAATGACACATATAGAGAATTAATTTAAATTATTACAACTACAATTCCTTAAACTCCTTTCAAAATTATGCTTAAGATGCTATATCCTGCTACTTGTTACACTGGAAACTGCAAAACATTTGAAGTAAAAGGAATAGTTAACTGAGAACTCATACTTAAAGCTTTGAAGCGGAAAAAGAAATCACTGCAAAACTCCCAGAAGTTTTTAAAATCAGTTACAAAACTTATTAACTATAGAAGACTTAGAAATTAAACTAACTCAAATATTTCAAGCTTCAAACACTTGATTCACTTAAACACCTAAGTTAAAATGTTAACACGATTTTAACATATAAGGTTAAATCATTCCTGAATTTTAATTTTCAGTCTTTAGAGAGCAAAACTAATTTCTGTCCGCCAACTGCCATTAGCAAGAGTTGCAGTCGCACACTCTACCATCTAAACAAGCAGCAGCATTCTCAGGTTGCAATTCAAAATACCTGCAGGGTTTAATGCACACTCCTGAACAGCCGGCTGAGATAAGATCTGCCTTAGTGTATCCTGGTGAGAAAGCAGAGCTCGGCCTGCTTTCAGTATGTACAGCTTTAATTGCTGACATCGCAGTAGATCCAAATCCACTTGACCTACCAGAAATATTAAGCATCTATTAGTGCTAGGAATCTCTCGTATCAGAGGAGAAAGGCAATCACTCATACAACCTCAGTTCAAAAATCAGTTCCCATCTTAACTCACTGTATGAAAGGTTGTGAAATACTGATGATATGAGGTAGTTTGAACAGCATCTGGATAAAAGTCTGCACACATTCTATGCCCCATGGTATTAAAAACACTGCCTTTCTACTTTTCACACCCTGGACAATCATACAGCTGATATATAGCACATTAAGTGCTCTATTTTAAACAATTCAACACAAGAAGTCAAGCCCCAAACCTTACTTACATTTTCTCACCAAAGTAAAAACAGTATTCCACTTACAGTGCAGAGAAATTTACCTCCTAGCTAAACTTGTCTTGTAAGGGCATATTATTCCATGTTGACTAAGAAAAAAGGTAAGGTTCCAGAAAACCCTTTTTCTTATGTACGTTTGCTCTTAGCAGTATTCTTCCTACAGTATATCCATCTATTTAAAAACAAAACAAAAGAAGAACGGGAGAACTGCAACTGTACCTGAAAGACCCTGATTGGGAGATTTTATTCTTTGTTTTTCTATTTTACTTCCAGCCAGATTTACTAGTTGAGCCCAAATGGATAGCATTGGTTCAGTGAAAGGCAAGTTGTTCACATTAAAAGCCACAACTGGAAGCTAGACAGTGGGGGAAGAACCAGACAAATCAAAAGAAAACACAGTTAAGCATTTTCCAAAATTTTACAAAATCATTGAAAAAGTTTCAACTAATGTTAATTGAAGAGAAAAAGTAGCATTTGTCTTATTGCTCTTAACAAGGAAAAACTGAAGAGGATTCTATTCCCCACACAGATCCTGCGCCTGTATTTCTATCGCACAATTGCAGGTATACTTGGTGAAAAATCAAGACAGAGTCAGAGCAAGGAAGAACTGCAGTCCCTGGAGCAGACCAGGCACTCTGATTGTGCTTTCACTAAAGTCATATTAGCCAATTTGAGATTAAGGTTCAAATGAAAATACCCAAGACTTTCTACATTAGTTAGCAAATCAATTTAAATACAAATAAATAAGCTACTCTCATGTAAAATCCATAAATCACATTGTCATGACCTGGGATTTTACCTCAAGTCAAAGGACTTCAGCTCAAATCCTTTTTCCTTTCACCTCCTCAATAAGTGAGGATGGGTCTGAAAGGTCCTATAGAGGTTCTCATGAGTACCATCTTAGATTTGCACTCAGAGCACTGCATGTGTTGAATGTCAATGTATTTACCCAAGGAAGAGCAAGTATTTTCTCTGTACCATATCAAGAGTCTTTAACCACACTCTTTACTGTATTAAAGCCTCAAGAGAACGAACTTACTGGTTTTAGCTGATTGAGAGGGCACACTCTACATGTTCGCATGTCATAGAACTGTACAGTGATTTTCCCTTTTGGGGTGATGCGTGTCACTGTGCCTTCTCCAAATTCATCATGAACTACTTGGCCACCCAGTCTCAAGCGACTGTCTATGCCACCAATCACCGCTAACACTGCCATTAGGCCTCCCACCTCTGGATTCTCAGTGTCAGGAAAGTAGTCATCCAACAGAGCCTGAAAAAAAACAATAAAATTAACTGTAGGGAGAAAACATATGCTTCTATCTGCTTTAAAATACAAGGTTAATCACAAAGTTTAATTTAAAAATTACAACACAAATACATATATATAAATAAATAGAAAAATGGTTTCAAAATTAAGCGTAATATTGTTTATAAACATTTAATACTTATCATTTCAAAACAAATATTGCTATAAAAATGAGCTTATTTTAAAACGTGGAAACTACCCCTTCTGACTGTTTTCCTGCAAAGATGTGGGTGATGGAGGTTAGCTGAGAGTTGATGTACTTGTTTATGAGTCCATTCCACTGGCTGAGCGAATGGAGAGTCCTCAGCAGTGCCACTATCTCTTCTGCTAAAGTACTACTGTGAGTGGCAGTTAGAGATGCTTGAGGCCTGGCCTTTCTCCTTCTCAGAGTAGATTCTGGAGACACAAGGCAATTGCACAACAGTTATCAATTTAACACATGCATTTTCTTATACATAAAAATAAGCCACTGAGGGAAAATTCCTCTACCTCTGAGTAGCGGGATATCTGAAGAACAAGTACTAAGCAGACTGCCTAAAAATCCAAACAGTTTTTCCACAAGAAATTTCATGTCTCTTGATCTTTCATTTTTATCCCAGGATGGAAGTACTGCTTTCAATAAATGTACAGCAAGGATCTAAAAAGAGAAAAAAAATAGTGTTATCCCATTCTAAGTCACCAAATATCAAAGAAATTGTCAAGTTAAGTACAGAACAAAAATATTTTTAAAGTTAGCCTTCCTTTGTAGTTCCTTCTATAATGCTGATTTCCTTACGGCTGTGGAAATTACAGTGGTTCTGATCTTCTGTCCGGTTTGCTAAGGAATATTTTAAAAGGTGTTGTGCCAGTTCAAAGTTAGTAACACTTTCATTGGCACACTATATTAGTGAATCCAACCTCTTCAATATTCAGGACATGAGACAAGACACACACTGAGAAACAATGTAAATGACTAAAGCACACAGAATGGGAAGTTTTGTTCATATTCCAGACTCAGAACTTAGTACTAAGATAGATTCCAGAATAAAAGTTTCCAAGGGTTCTGCAATGATGGTATGATAATTAAGAATCATGAGATATAAAGCTGAATGATACAACAAGGCAAAAAACCACCACAGTGACAAACCAAAGTAGTTATCGTGAAACTAGGACCTCTGACACAGCACATAAGGAAAAGGCTGGCACTTCTAAACCTAGACACTCAATTCAGGACTGACGAGGAACATGGGAAGGTGCAGCGCTGCAGTGTCAAAGAGCAGATGAGGTTGCACATTCTGAACAAGAGTATTTCATGTTTTAAGCTTCCTCATCTTCTACTCAGAAGACCAACACATGTGACCCACAGCAGTGAAGAGATCTCTCTTCTTGTAAATCTCTGTCAGTAACAAGTCTTCCTAAAACTTCAAGGTCTCATCTTTTTCTTGTTATTAAGTTAGACACTGGTATATGAGGAACACTCATTCCTCTCGAGTATTCACTGAGCAGCACAGATGACTCTAATGCACTAAGTCCTGGATGATGACAGAAGCCTCATCATATTAAAAATATTGGCAGTAATTTTCTGGAAGATCACACAAAAATACACAGGCCTTTATGATAAAAGGCTTTAGTTTAAAAATGCTGATGTCTTATCATGGAAAAAAGATTAAGAAGATCTTTTGATCCCCAAACCTTAAAAATTGGAAGAGTTATTCCCATAATAACATTGCTTTTCAATCTCATGAGAAAGGCACTACAAGATGCTAAGGAAAGGAAAAAGAAAAAAAAAAAGAAAGAAGAAAAAAAGAAAAAGAGAAGAAGAATAAAAAAGAAAAAAAGAAAATGGAAAAGGAGACAAGGTAAATTACAATATCAAAATAAGATGCTAAGATGCAGCTTCTTAAGAGAGACTGTAATTAAAACAATAATAACATTTTATTATGGAAGGAAGGACAGAAGATAATACACAATTTGGTAACTTTAAAATGAAACTGCACATTTTTCCTAACCATTTTTGTTATTCTTTTCTTTATTCAACTGTTTTGGCCTCTCACCTGGACAGAACTTTCAGGCTTTCAACAGAACAAGAGAGTCTGTAGTGCCCTGAAGGCTCAAAAAGTTACAGATGTATATTTGAAACAATGAATTCACAAGACGACATGTTATCTTTTTTCTAATTGATTTTAAACTTACTTAAGGACATTTCCCATCTGTGTTTAAAAATACACTTTTTTTTTTAAGACAACTAAAGTGTACTAAATTCATTGCCTATCAAAGTAATTTGGAAACATACACATTACCTGTCTCTGTAGTGAAGCAGCAGTGAAAGATTCATGCCCCTCAACAATTTTCATTAGCAAAGTTATCCACTGAGATGTACTAAGAGTGCTGCACATCTGAGGCATGAGTGCTATACTTCGAATGAATCCCAACGTGCACCAACTCCTATGCTGTTCTTTATAAACTAATTTATTTGGCAAGGATGCTAAAAACAAAAAGATATATACATATAACAGTTGACTTTTCCGCCAGCTACATAATTCTCTACATACTACATGGGGATTTCTAGGACAAATCATAACTCTGAGCTACTCCACTGTCTTTACATGAACTATTAACTGCAGTTTTAGAGCCTGTAATTAATTTTATTAAATAAGCCTTTAAAACAATTCTCATCCTTATATTGTTTCCTCATTTCAAAATAGTTAAAAACATTACTTCTGAAATTACAAAGAAGCTATGGAAATGAATATGACATACTCAGTCATACTGTTGTCCCCAAGCAGAAAAAGACTGCTAAGAAACTCATTGTCTGTGACAACCATACACATCCTGACGGTCCACATCTCATGCACTTCTCCTGCTTTTACTGCTTATATTCCAAGAATGCTCAAGATCACTTATGTTGCCTTTGTAAACAATTAAGATTTTAAAAGCTCTGAAAATGCATTTTCTAGCCTTTAGTCTTAAGGATTAAAAACTAGTAACAAAAAGATATTAAAAGTCACAGGACAACAAAGGACAAAACAAAGTAACATAGCTGAATCAGACTGTTTCTATATAACATACCGGATTTATCTATAGTTCCACTCTCCACAAGCATACGGAGTAAACCACACAAAGTCCTAGTAGCATCACTTTGCATGACTTCAGCATGGACTCCAGCAGAGAGACACAGTGTCTGCAACAGGTTCACAGTACTTGTCAGCATCATGGAAGTAGGGTGGAGATTCCTTTCAACTTGTTCCCCTTCTGAAGGGAGACAGAAAAGGCAAAGGAATATATTGAGTTAATCTATTTCACAAAGTTCTGAAACAAACAAACAATGTGAGGTATCTGTTGTAAATATTTTCTCTAAGATAATTTGACATGAAGAAGATTCCTTATTTCCAACAGCAAGAGCAAAATATTGTGCAGATATTTTCAAGTTATTCTCTAGCAGTACACAATTTAAAAGAAATGCCAAATGCAGTGCCAAGAATAGGGAAGCGGTACGGCTAGAGGTATAATTAGGCCACATAAAAACACACTTTAGAATGGTATTAACATATGTTAAAAGATGTACCTCCTGGTACCTGTAACTGAAACTATTTCAGTTGGATAATACTCTTTTCTTTGCCCCATAAATATGCAACAAATGTGATACCATCCTTTCAATCCTCCTTTCTCACAGGAAAGCTATCTTAAAAAAATATTGTGATGAGAAATGTACGCCTATTAAATTAATCTTTTTTGACAAAGCATTTTCTCCTTTGAAAGCTTTTTAAAGTTATATCAATTTTAAAATCCAACTAAAACCCTGCCTCCACTTCTATTTAAAAAAAAAAAAAAAAAAAAATCGCTTTTTTACCAGAATCGTCCTCAGTGTCTGAATCCTCTGTTGTGGGCTGTGTTGCTGGTGGTGGCTCAGCTAGTTTGAGATCGTATTTTCCCTCCTTCCCCATTCTGTAAGAATTTGTACTTCCAGTGTCCCACTGCACTCTAATCCAGCCATCTTCTCCCAGTTCTCCAATTACACGTCCCAAACCTGGGGCAGGTCCATCCTGACAAAAGAGAGAGGCTCAAGTTACACAATCAACAACACCAATTCCTATCCAAAGTTTGGGCAGATCCACTCTGTCTCCCTTCACCTCCCACTTCTGACGGCTCCACTGCCTTGCCTCACATGTAG
>JAVSBS010002384.1:0-18966 GCA_033124195.1 Coracias cyanogaster | reverse complement strand
CTTTCTTGATTGAATCTTTTTGCCACAAATACCTTGAATAAAATTAGATATGTAAGATTTGAATTTTCAAGAAGATTTAAACCCTAAATTCCATATACAGATTATCCAAGCTTCTCTCCACATCTATCCTAACTACAGTCAATATTATATTCTTATAGGTTATGGAAAACCTTACTTTCCTCTATATAATTTGTATTCACTACCTTTAGTAACTTCCAAGGTATTCATGAGACACACATTAGATACAGAAGGGCTATACAAATTCTAAGCACTTGCTAAACTTTAAGAGGTGATTTAAAAGAATCCAACGAGAATTCTACTTACAAAACAAAATAGCCTAGATAATTAACAGTGTTCATGTTGTTCAAGATTGTTTTTAGAAAAGAGAAAAACAAAGCAATCCATTCATTCTGAAGGTCATCTTTGCTAATTATTGCATACCTTGAACATGATTCTAGCCAATTTAGTCTAGTCTACACTACAAAGGTTTGGTAAGGCTAAATAAACTGGCAGCAAAACTTATGTTACACTGGCAAAATTAGGTTTTTGCTAGTACAGATAAGCGATTGCCATAGCTAACAAAAGTTTTTGGTTTGTTTTGATTTTTCTATTGTCACGTATATATGACAACTATGCAAAATGGGTGTACGTAGGCAAGGAGCAGTGTAACATTAACATGTTTTTTACTATTTCTTCTCCCCCTCCCCCCCTCCTTTTTTTTTTAAATAAAGTATATACTACCACTCTGTACGGTCAGGAAAGTAAAGCTTAAACATACCCCAAAAAAATCCCTGTCAAAAAAAAAGACTTGCATTAAAAATGTGACTCCTACAAAAAAATTAGGGAGTCGTGAAAAATGCACATGAAGGTAAAGCTGACATGAGAGAAACGAATAAAACAGACATCACAGACTTACCTTGCTGCATCTGAGGATGTGGTGTATAACTTGGAGGATGTGAATATGGCATGTATCCTGCAGGGCTTTGAGGAGCATATGGACTAGGCACTGGACTGTTCTGTTGTGCCAAAAATCTGTTACCAGAGCTTGTCTGTGGTGGCACAAACCGGCTAAAAATAAATTTAAGAAATTTTTTTTTTACATGAAAAAAGTAAATTTAGATACATGTATTATTTCTTTTGGAATATTATACCTTTATAGAATCATAGAATCATTTAGGCTGGAAAAGAACTCTAGGATCATCTACTCCAGCCTTCGTCCAATATCTCCCTAACTCCCTAGACCATGTGCCGAAGTGCCATGTCTACACATTTTTTTAACACCTCCAGGGATGGTGACTCCACCATCTCCCTTGGCAGCCTGTTCCAATGTCTAACCACTCTTTCAGTGAAGAACTTAGTTACTTGGGAGAAGAGACCAGCACCAGACTCACCACAACCTCCTTTCAGGTAGTTGTAGAGAGCAATGAGGTCTCCTCTCAGTCTCCTCCAGACTAAAGAGCCCCATTTCTCCCAGGACAAGACGAGGATTCAGCTGAGAGGGGAATGGGAAAATTTCTTAAAATTTAGATGAGTTCATGGCTGGAGACAGCGTAAAACAAGGTACCTTTGGAGAGACTTCTATGGATGCTATGACAATGAAGCTAACAGCTATGAAGTTGGTGAAAGGTAGCTCTCAGAGCGTGGTGATCAGAGTTCACTAAGGCATGGTGAGAAGGGAGGTCATGACTCCGCTCTCCTCAGAGCTCCCAACAAGGCGTATTTCTTTGCCTGCATAGAGATGATGACGAGCTGATTAAAAAGATAAACCTTGCTCTCAAGAGGTAAATAATTCAAAATTAACACCGCACAGTAAGCAATTCCACAAAAAGTGCAGATTTTAGTTAGCAAAATCCTTCACTCGTCATTATTTTAAAATGTAACAAATGAAAGAGCTGTAATAATTAATTTTTCAAATTGCCAGCCACCTATGAATTGTAGGGTAGGAACTGACATTTTTCTGGGCAGCTGATTCCACATTCCTCCGTGCCACTGTTTCCTCCAGTGCTTCTAGCCCCGTTGGCAGCCGTCACCATTGCAGGCAGCCAAGCAGAATACAGAAGAACTACCAGATCTATCTTAATCCCAAAAGAATTTTTTTACTTTTTCTCCGTATTTTTTTCCTGAATCTGCACTTTGTTTTCTGTAGCAGATGAGGCAAAACCATCCTTGAACGGACCGTGCATCCTGCGCCCTGCTTCCCTCTCTGCTGCCGTTCATTTCCTAGGACTCCAGGAACGTTGTTTTCCTGACCTCCACACACAGTCCTCATATCCCCCTACCCGTAAGTATTTCTAGAGTGGGGCGGTGAGTTCCCACAGAAAAGGGTTATTTTGCAACAGCACCATTCATCTTAAGATGATAATATGTATATCTCAGAAAAGAATTTTCATCACCTTTCACCACACCAAGGCTCTTACGGCTGACGGGCCGTAAAAACACATAAAGAACCTACAAGTTCTGCAGAAAGTTTTCTGCCACTTTCCCCAAACACACTGAAATATAGTGTCAAAACGCGCAACTGCGCGCCTTAGGTTAGAAGATACCATGCTTGTTTTGGGTACCAGGTAAAGGGACGTTGTCCTTTGATTCTGTTAGATAAATGACCAAGGATACTTGTAGGGAGAGATCTGTACTAGCAGGAGGATGGACCAGAAGACCTACAAGGTCTTCTCTGCAATTGCTCTACAATCAAAGACAGGCAGTATCCGAGTACAAGAAGTTGGAATGATTTTATTCACCTTTGCCTTCAACAAGTAGGTCCTCTTTCTGCTGAGCGAGCTTTCTTTACCATTAGCTTGCCAACCGGCCAGGTTTACCAGGCCTGAGTCCCATCTGAAAGGAAGGAGGACGCAGTTGACCCAAGAGATGCTCTTTTTTAGCACAATGGGAGCACCGCACCGCTCACGGTGGGAGGAGGGACGTAAGCTGGTTCTTTCTTTTGGAAACACATGGCTTGTCTTAGGAGCCAGACCTAACCATACAGCATCATGTAATGAAACTTTGAATGACATCAAAGTTAGGCGGTCCCGATTTATTTATTTTCTTTGATTAAATCATACTTGTGGGATGCAGAACAAAGAGAGGGTATGGCAGAAAGAAGAGCCAGTGGTTCTTGTAAAGAGATGCAAAATCTTCCTTTGTTGATTGTATCTCCGATTTCTCCCTTGCTCAAAGAAAATAAGACAAGTGTAACTTTTCTGGACTAGTAGGTGCAAAATACACCACAAGAACTCTTTACAGTCTCAGCATTTTTTGAAATACCCGATTTAACTGCACAAGCTAAATCGTCTGTGCCTAAATTATTGACTATTACTACAGTTCAGACTCTACATACTTTAACTACGTATGTAAGATGTGCAGTCGTTGTAATGTCTATGGAATGAAATATGATATATACCTTGGTGTGAAGAGGATGGGGCCAGACTCTTGTCAGTGGTGCCCAGCACCAGGACAAGGGGCAACGGGCACCAACTGGAACCCAGGAGGTTCCATGTGAGCAGGAGGAGAAAGTTGTTTGGTGTGAGGGTGTGGGAGCCTGGCCCAGGCTGCCCAGAGAGGTTGTGGAGTCTCCTTCTCTGCAGAGATTCCAAAGGTGCCTGGACACAATCCTGGGCCCCCTGCTCTGGGTGACCTGCTGGAGCAGGGGGGGGTTGGAAAAGTTGATCTCCAGAGGTCCCTTCCAACCCCAGCCATTCTAAGAAAACAAACAGCTGCTGGCTGGAGGGTGGGAGGGATCCCTCCTTCCCTCACCCTCCAGCCCCCACAGCTGCTGGTCACACCAGCTACAGCACCAGTGTCACTCAGCACATCACAACACTGTACTCTCCTAAGTGCAGCACAAACCACACGAAATAAACGCTGTTTTAAACATGCTGAATGAACACGAAATCACCCCTGTGGTAGGATGCACCTTTTATAGGCAATGGCAAATCCGGCAGAGCCGCTGCCCAGCTCTGCCAAGCCTAACCCGTGTGGCATTGAGGCTTCTTCTAGCTGGATTAATTTTTATTTCTCTTTTCAAAGTGCCATACTCCTGGGGGAAGGGGGTTGGCGTAGAGTTGCCATAAAGAAGAACCCCTCAGTCGCTCCCTTCGGAAAGCCCTGGTCCTTGTGGGTGAGCAGAGAGGCACGTCAGGGCACTGGCACCCAAAATCTGCTGCCAGCCTGGCTGCCTGGCCCAACAGAACCTCTACAAGTTGGAGGTGCCGTCCTAAAGAGCCTGAGCTCCATTTGTGAAAGGCCCTTCCTTTTTTGCCAAACAAAACACCCTGTCCTCTTCTTGCCAGGTTGCTACCAGCTGCACATAGCCGAGACACAGGAGAAAGGGAAACAGAGAGGTACAGAACTTTTGGGGAGGGAAATATCACCAAACAAATAAACAGAAACATGACAGGGGCTGTGGCTGGGGATGCTGGTGGCAGAGGACACGCGAGTGTCTGCCCCTACCAGGACAGCCAGCCCCATGAACACACACCTACTCCATTAGCAATGAATCCACAACAGCCCAACTCATCAACAGATTATTAATTGTATTACCTTCAGGAAGTGCAGCTTGGTCTCAAGCTCCATTTTCCGCAGGAACATGGCCCCATTGATAGTCTCTAACCTGTGAAGAACAGGCCGTGTTGGCACCAAAGGAGAGAGGAGCACTGAGCTCTGCCAGGGCTGCCAGACTCCACGCTGCAGCTCACTGCATCACACTGCAGCGCATGGTGCCACAGGGTCCCCAGGGAGCTGCCGCGTGTGGGGATGGGTCCTGCTGAACCCTCTGCTCCACAGCTGTCTTCAGGTGCTGGTGTGTGATGAGCAAACATGGGGCAGGAGAAAAAGACTAAGGACAGGAATGACATTGAGGGGCTGGAGCGTGTTCAGAAAAGGGCAACGAATCTGGGGAAGGGTCTAGAGCACAAGTCTGGTGAGGAGCAGCTGAGGGACCTGGGGATGTTGAGCCTGGAGAAAAGGAGGCTCAGGGGAGACCTTCTGGCTCTCGACAGCTCCCTGAAAGGAGGCTGGAGCCAGGTGGGGTTGGGCTCTTCTCCCAAGGAACAGATGATAGAACAAGAGGAAATAGTCTTGGGTTGCACCAGAGGAGGTTTAGGTTGGACATGAGGAACAATGTCTTCCCAAAAAGGGTTGGCAAGGCCTGGCCCAGGCTGGGCAGGGCAGTGGTGGAGTCCCCATCCCTGGAGGGCTTTCAAAGCTGTGGAGATGTGGTGCTGAGGAACGTGGTTTAGTGGTACTCTGACAGTACTGGGGGAATGGTTGGACTCGATGATCTTAAAGGTCTCTTCCAACCAAAACAGTTCTCTGATTCTATGACCAGCGGGCCAACACTGAAGCACCTTCCCAGAGCTCCCCTCTCCCTCCCCAGCCCTCACCTGCTGTAAGAATGTGGCTCTACACAACCAAACCCATAGGGGTTTATGCCTTTGAGACAGCACAGGACTGCAGGGAAGCACGAGAAGCTTCCAGCAGGAGAGACTATTAAGCTAAACACCATTTGAAGGAAGGATGCCTACCTTAAATAGTTCCCTGAAGACTTTATCAGGTCTACTATTTGCTTGTGACTAAAGCTGTCAATGTTCACACCATTGATGCTGGCGAGGATATCACCTGTTAGACGCAGAGGTGAAAATTAGCATCTGCTGCACACTTACATCCTCCACACGCTCTACAATAAAATTAGCAGGGAGAAAAGCGAGATATGGCCACCCACAGCACGAGAAAAACGTCAATAGTTACCAGTTTGAAGGCCAGAAAGGTGGGCAGGGCTTTCTTCTTGAATCTTGCAGACACAAGTGCATACCTCCAGGGAGCAATCATTTTGGTGTGGAAATCTAATAGTCTGTTAATACCAAAAGTGACAGTGTTACCAGTATACTAAAGCCATGAACACAATTCAACAGAAAATAGGCTTTTTACACATTTTTTACATGAGAAGGCTGTGATGAGCAGGGTATATTGTCATGCAAGTGAGAACACCAAAATGCCATAACCTAGCAATCAGAAACTGTGTTCTTGTGATAGAGAACATCAGACCCTGGTCAGATGCTTGTACTTTGTTCTTGCAAAAACCTAGTTTTAAAGCACATTGGTTATTCCTTATTGAAACCTCAGTAAATTCAGTCAAGGGTATCTGTCAGCAGCATGTGGATTTTTTTCTGGTGGGACATTTCGTGTCCCCAGCCACAGCAGGGCAGGGTGCGACTCAGGCTTTTCAAGTGGTTGACTTCCACTGGTCACCAATGCCGTGTGAAGGCAGCTGGCACTGCCAGAGAGATCGGTTCCCAACCAGAAGTAAAAAGCAAGAAGAGTTGAGCCTACTTTTGCTCTTCTGGCCTCTTAAACTCATGGTCCACACGTGTCCTCACACCCCCTCAAAAGTGCTTTTTATTCCTAACTTATAAAGACACCTTAAGTAACTCTAAATCTACCACGTGATTATCAGTGCTGACACGTATTTAGAGAAATGCAAAACCTGAGCAGATTGTGCAGTGACAGGAAATATCTTCGTGGTTACATGCAAATATCAGTATTTAGCCACATCTCCCTACCACAATTTGAGACTGCAGCTGAACTTCCTGAAAACCTGTGACAGCCACATCTAACCCAGATACAAGAAGTCTTATTAGACTCCCAGATGTCTCAGTCAGCATGGAACAATTAGGAATGAAGACCAGGTGAGTTCAGAACTTATCTGGCCAAATCACACCAACGCAGTGATGTCAGCCCTTAGACCAACAGCAAAATTCTTGGCTAAACTAAGTGAAATGCAAGGGTCTTGGAGGACATGCCGCTGCAGGTCATGCTTGCCTATTTTTTTTACCTATTTCAGAGGGGTTGGTCTCATCTACCAACCTGAAAGATTGGGCCATCTTGAGCAATATGAGCTGGACAAGCAGGATAGAATTCATCACATCTAACTTGAGCCACCTGGACTGAGGTGTCTTGGTGTTCCCATCAGAGCCAGTGGGAGAGGTGGACATCTCCAGGGTGTGACTGATGGCCCCAAGAGAAGCAAGCACTCTAACCAGGAGGGTGGACTTCCCTCTTGTGTACCTTCTTTTTCTCATGGACTGTGGAAGGTGGCTGGGCCATCTTTTGGAAGGGGCACCAAGCTTTTAGGTGGTTGCAGTGAGAGATGAGCTAGCAGAGCATCTACTCTGCAAACACTCCAGCACTTTGGGAGCTGCATGGCATCCATCTCGTCCCCCCCAGCTCTTCTCCATGCGTGGGAAGGAGGAGAAGAGGCAGTAACACGCGAGAAGCTCTGGCATTCGGCCATCACTGCAGTTCTCATGAGCTCCCTGCAGATGGTAGACCTGGAGTTTCACATCATCTTACTCTGGTTTGCTTAAGTTTAACTTGTAGTAAGGAAATTACAGCTTCTAAATAATGGCTTCTCCTTCATATCAGACAGATGTTGCCTTTCCATAGCCTGGACTTTCTAGTGAGGTGCTCATGCTGAGTGGATGTTCAGGAAGAAAATGTGCCAAGAACAATTATTTTTAATCAGAATGTCACATATAATGAAAATCTGCCCTGACAATTTCTACAAAAGCCCAATAATTGACTCAATTATCCTCCCTTCTGAAAGCACTCTACTGTTCACGAGCTGAGCGCTTACCCACTCATTAGTCACACAACCAAATTTGAAAGAATTAAGCTCTTCCTAATACACTAATTTCACTGGAAACACTATTTTCCCTCTGTGCACAGATATCAGCAAGCACTTCGAAGATGCTCTGACAGTGCTGTGAGCAAAGCAGAGGGGTGACATGGCAGGGTCTCAGAGGCACCGGCTCATGAACACCCTTCCTACAGGTCCCACCATGGGCAGAGCTCTGCAGTATCACCACAACCCCCTGCTCCCAAAACTACACCCTGTTATTCCTGGGAATTTTATTTAGAACCAGGATTTTAGCAGGCCTGCTGATCTCAGAGTTGCCTTTCTCACACAATCTACAGCACAAAAAGCTGCCGTGAGCAGTACTCCTGATGAGATCCTGGCTTTCCTGTTTGACGATTTACTGACTTCTACATCTAACAGAATTTCTTCCCGTACGATTTAGCCCCCCAAAAGTCACGCTTAGCAGCTATTTATTGAAAAACAGACCAACATTGTGCATCTACTTAAAAAATACTTATGCCTTCATACCTACTTGTCTACATATAGCCTAGACAGAAGGAAGAATTTTTGGCATTGAGTGTGGTGAGAGCCTGGCCCAGGTTGCCCAGAGAGGTGGTGACTTTTTAGCTGACTTAGAAAGACATTTCAAAATAGTGGGTCGGTTTCCCATATCGCCCCATCCCTGGAACCATCCCAGGTGAGGTTGGCCGAGGCTCTGAGCAACCTGCTCTGGTTGCAGATGTCCCTGCTCAGTGCAGGGAGGCTGGATGAGATGAGATTTCAAGGTCCTTTCCGACCCAAACCATTCTGTGATTCTATGTTAAAGGAGGTAGTGAAATGCTAGTATAAGTTGGGGAGGTTTGGATCTCTTTTTATATGAAAATATTCTCATACACAATTCTCCCCAAAAATATTCACCTGTGGAAGTAAGAAGGTGTTGCCATTGCCTCATGTTTGGACGTAGATGAGATTTCTCCTACATTCAACACTGACTTGGAAAAAGGCCAGAATTTCTCATCTGTGATCTTCACTATGAGAAAGTCCTTGGAACTCCACCCTAGTGCTCTACCATCACTGTGAGCTCTTCAAACTTCAGGAGGCACTGACAGATGCCTTTCTCTGCTCTGTGCTGTCTTACCCTAATATTGAGGATGTGACACTTAAAGAGTTTGCACCATATTTTATTTTTAAATTAACTGACTTGTCATTTAAATCTTACCTGGATTTCAAACCCAAATGTCTCTTTATCTTCTTTTAAAATAGCAACGAGGTGTCTGCAAGAAGAACACACGGAATTCCTTATGAATGCTGGGGTGCCACAGCTCGTGTACGCTGCATTTCTAACCAAAACCATCATGTCCCCACCATTGCCCATCCCTGTGCTGGCAGGGTGTCAGATGCTGCACCAGTGGTGCTTGCTCTTGCCTTACTCCAACTAAATGTCCCAATTTCACCTACATGTTCCAGGTGTTGGGTACCACTCTCTGCCTTCCACCCTGATCCCACCAGGGTTGCTAAGTGGGAAGATTCCCAGGACACCTGTTTCATGCAGGATAAGTAAATAACAGTGATTATAGAATATCTTCATACCTTTGTGGCGTGGAGGAGTCACCCAGGGAGCTGGATTTGGCTAAGGCAAGCTGCAACCAGAAAAGGTAGTGGAAAAGGGTCAAGGTACGTGGCTAAAATGAGCAGTTTAGAGAAAAACTAAAACTAGCAGGTGGCATCCCACCACAGAATCATAGAATTGTTTTGGTTGCAAGAGACCTTTAAGATCATCAAGTCAAACTCTTAATGCAGCACTGAAAAATCCACCACTATACCATGTCTCTCAGCTCCACATCTCCACAGCATTTCCATCCCTCAGGAGATGGGGACTCCACCACCTCCCTGGGCAGCCTGGGCCAGGGCTTTACCACCAGCTTGCACCAAAGCAGCTCCTCCCTCAGTCAAAGGAGAACTTAAACTTTCAGAACAGGAGGAAGAGCAGCTCGATCCAGGATGCAAGATAACTCATCATCAGCATGTTGGATGCTGACAGTGAGCTCAGCCAGGCACAGGCAGCAAGTTGGCAGCCAACAGCAAGGACCTCTGGGTGCACTGACCCCTCTCTGCAAAGCTCAGAAAAGGAGCTGCCTCCTGCCCAAGTCTTATTCCACCCTGTGGTTCCTTTCCGAATGAGTTAGAGGGTAATTTTACACAGTAACAGGTCGAAGCTCAATGCCTGTGGAGGATATTTAACTGGCATTGCTGCAAGATGAAGTATCAACCACAACGCATTCTGGTGTGAAGGAGAGTATCTACACAGCCTTTCAACCCTTCCATGGATGGGGACTCCACCACTGCCCTGGGCAGCCTGGGACAGCCCTTCATAGCCCTTTTGGGGGAGAAATGGTTCCTCATGTCCAATCTAAACCTCCCCTGGTGCAACTTGAGGCTGTTTCCTCTTGTCCTGTCACTTGTTCCTTGGGAGAAGAGACCAACCCCACCTAGCTCCAATCTCCTTTTAGGGAATTGTAGAGGGTGAGAAGGTATCCTCTTAGACTCCTTTTCTCCAGGCTAGACAAACCCAAGTTCCTCAGCCATTCCTCACAAGACACATTATCTAGACCCCTCACCAGCTTTATTGCTATTCTTTGGACATGCTCTAGCTCCTCAATATCCTTCTTGGAGTGAGGGCCCCAAAAACGAACCCAGAATTTGAGGAATGCTAATAATTTGAGGCATAATAATTCAAGGGAAGGAAGGGCCAACAACCCCACAAACAGCCCCACAAAATGTCCCTCAAGAGCCATGTGTAGGAGCATCCCCCAAGCAACCAGAAAGCTCTCAGTGGGGGGAACCACTGCCTCGGACAGACTGGAGTCGTCCAGTCCTCTCTTTGTTGTCCTTCCACTCTCCCAAGATGTGTCATCGGTTAGGAGGGGACTTTGCTCCTCTGAAACCAGAAACCTGTGAGTAAACCAGGTGCTGCAGTATGAATCCATCCTCAAACCAGTGTGAAACTGGTTTCAGACAGGGCTCTGAAAAGCTGCGCTGTGGATGCCCTGTACGGAACTGTTGCTTCAAAATCCACCTAGAGCAGTCTTGCTAACAGGTTACTCACCTCCTGCTTCTCTTCAAGCCGAATCCTCTTTACAAAGCACCTTCACTGCTTGAATCAACTGCTCAAACTGAGGTGGCTTTTGCAGGAACATGGAAAAGTGCCACAGAACCCCGGAGAGGGTCTGTGGTTCCTTCTCCTAGCAGGATCATCTCCTTCCCCTGCCATTGCAGGCCTGAACTTGAATATGCATATAGAAAACCTTTTTGAAAGATATATTAATAAAATATTGGTGAAAACTGAAGCCCTTCAAAATGAAATTTTTCCACTGAAAAAAATTGGTTGTGTCCAAACCATCCAAACTGGAATTTTATTAAAGACTGCAAAACGTACGTGTGTCCATGATTTATCTACAGAGGCTTTGAATTCTTGAGGCTACAGTTTTTAATCACTGCTATTTGCATGACATAACATCTTTTATTTTCCATCTGAAATTTGTTTTAATGAGTTTTTTTTTGTTAAATACATCAGTAGTGACTCTTCCCTGCCAAGTAATTCCAGATTAATTGTATTTGTTAAATGTTCTTCTTCTTCTTTTTCTTTTTTTAAAATTTTTAATTTTACTTGTGTTCCAAGAAGGCAGTGCATTTTGAAATTAATGATATTTTCAAATCATTACATTTTACAAACTTGTGGGCAAGTGATAATAGACCCAAATAGATCCAGCTTTGTGCTTCTATATCCACAGCTGGGTTTTCCTCAGTAGCACAGGACAATGGGATGGTGCTGGGCCATACACCACGTTGTGGCTGATGGGCAATCTTATTCTCAGTGTGTCACTAGTGGGCAGCTCTCCAGGCAAACCAGGACACCTGACACAAAGCAGCTCTTCCTCCTCGGCCAGTTTTATCACGTTACTCAGCTTGGAAGCATGAAATCTAATAGTCCATCGTGATCTATAAACACACACACACAACCCAGCAATGAAGGTCAGCTGCATGCCAGTGCTCTGCAGGTACAGGGAGGAGCTACCTGATCTTTGGGGACTCTCTAAACTACCAGGTAAAAGCAGAATTAGACTCAGAATGTTGAATCTGAATTTCCAGAATTGAAAAAAACATTGCAGAGAAAAAAAAGAAAATGAAACTGTAGATAATAAAGACTTCAATTAACTGCTGAGAGAATTTACATAAGACCATTAGCTGAAGATCAGGTCAAGACTGACAGCCTGAAAATCATACTCTGGCTCCCATACTGTACCTGGGCTTGTGGCAGGGGTTATTGGGATAAACTTGTTGGATAGACCCAGAACAGACCAGGTGTTCGTAAGGATCATTTCAGCTTTGATAAAATAGCTATTAGTCAGTAACCTAGGGAGGTGGTCACTGCCCCATCCCTGGCACTATCGCAGGTGAGGTTGGCCGGGGCTCTGAGCAACCTGCTCTAGTTGCAGATGTCCCTGCTCAGTGCAGGGGGGTTGGACTTGATGTCTTTCAAAGGTTCCTTGCAGTCCTAAACATTCTATGATTCTACCGCTGCCGCACAGGCGGCCCTGGAGCCCGGAGGCAGGAGAGATGTTCATGGTGTGGCCACAAGATGTCCCTGCTTCCCTGCAAATCTGGGTGGCTCCTGCCGCTAAGCCAGTGGTGGAAAATTTAATGTATATATACAGATATATATACATAGATATATAAAAATACCTAAAAAAACCCCAAACCAACCCTCCTTTCTTTGCGGGGTCCTTCCCTGCACAAGCTCCTGGTGCAGCATCAGTGCATCATGCCAACTTCACAGCAGGTCCCACTCCACACTTAGCACCAGGAGGGTTCAAATGGCGTTTCCCTGGTTTCTGGTGCATCTCTGACCCACAGCTCCAGTGGGAATGATCAGATCAGGCTGCAGGATGTCTCCGATCAGCAGTAGCTCTAGGTTTGGGAGTGGATGATGGAGAAATAAGGCATAGAAAGCACGCTGAAGGTGTGTTAGGACCACAGGAGTGAGCACCAAGCTGAGACCCAGGTGGACTCTCCTCCAGATTATGGAACTGAGCAGTATCTCCCCGGGGTGCTGGGTCTGCTCTTTTCTACTAGATTTTGAGTCCTTTTGTAGAGGGTGCTTCTCATGATGCAACAAGGATGTCATGAGAAAGCAACGGCAGAGATGTGCCAGACAGAATACCTGCCCATCACCAACACATGACACGGAGCTACCTGTGCACCCCACTGCTGCAAGGGAGCCTAGAAGAAAAAAAGGAGTGGGACAATTCATAAGAAATCTGTAGGGACAACTGGGCTATCTCCAAGGCATTGATCTTCAGTGCCATAATGCCCCCGCCTGGTACCTTTGATGAGACAAAACCCCCCGCTGTGAAGCCAGCACCACTTCCCAGGTGTTCCTGATGGGATAAGGTGCTTGAGTCGGCCTGGACAGCACTTTGCCTGGCTTCAAATAATGTTTCTCCCTCCTCTGCAGACTCACAACTGGGAGAAAGAGCATGTAGGGATGGGTTTGGCAGTCACAGGAGGCCACAGTTTCTGGAGATGGCT
This sequence comes from Coracias cyanogaster, assembly GCA_033124195.1. Taxonomy (NCBI): domain Eukaryota; kingdom Metazoa; phylum Chordata; class Aves; order Coraciiformes; family Coraciidae; genus Coracias; species Coracias cyanogaster. The sequence continues at coordinate 5,747 of JAVSBS010002384.1, read as the reverse complement.
GTTTGGCACAGATTGGAAATGTTGTTCCCTGCATCCTGAGGAGGGAAGGAGGCTTTAATTGCAGTAAGTAAGTTTCCCAGACACAGGAGGAAGGGAATTGAGTGAGACAATGTGTATTCAGAAATCCTAGATCTAGTGGAGACACCCTAGGGTGTCTGGGGCTGGTGGATAGGGGTCTGTGGGGACGTGCACCTCTCCAGGACTGCAGCTGGAGCTAGATGGGAAACCTCAAGGTGCATAAAAGAGCGTTAGACATCTGTGCTCGGAGGCGGGATTTCACCCCTGCAAAGTGTCGAAACCTGAAGGTGAATCAGCCTCTGGTGTCTCAGAGCTCTTTTTTTTGTCCTACCCGTAACACATCTAGTCTGCAACTGCTTTCCACATCAGACTCATGGGCAGCTTAGCTCCTCATGGAGGAAGATGAAGTCTCCGTGCAAGCATATCTGTGAGCCTTCACAAGTCATCCCCCAATCAAGCACAAACAGCTGAGGAGCAGCCATGTGGCCAGAACCTGGACACAGTTACACAGATGTTTTCATCAGCCCATCAGCAAACCTTGTCCACCCATCTTCATCTTCACAACCCAGTTCCTTGGGCCCCAGTGTTAGTAGGTCCTAGTGCTGATTTAGAATTATAGAATCATAGAATAATTTAGGTTGGAAAAGACCTTTAGGATCACTGAGTCCAACTGTTAACCCAGCACTGCCAAGTCCACCACTAATCCATGTCCCTCCGCGTGTCTACACATCTTTTAAATACCTCCTGTTCCCTGGGAGAAGAGATCAACCCCCACCTCGCTCCAACCTCCTTTCAGGGAGCTGTTGAGAGCAAGAAGGTCTCCCCTGAGCCTCCTTTTCTCCAGGATCAACAACGCCATGTCCCTCAGCCGCTCCTCACCACACACGTGCTCTAGACCCTTCCCCAGCTCCATTGCCCTTCTCTGGACACGCTCCAGCCCCTCAGTGTCCTTCTTGGAGTGAAGGATTTGAGTAACCCATGATTTGAGGTACAGACTCCACAGTGCTTAGTCCAGGGGGATGATCCCTGCCCTAGTCCTGCTGGCCACACCATTCCTGATAGAAGATTTAAGATGAATCAGGCTTGATTAACTTGTTCCATGGTTCCAAGGGCCAAGTTACATGTACTATAACTGTACAAAACCTATTTTAAACAAGAAGTCCTTTGTTCAGTAATTTCACTGGAGTTGAAGAAGCAGTCCTTCCCCCTGCTTCAGCTCCAGCTTGGTCCATCACATCTACCAGGGCAGGTCCATCACATCTACCAGGCAGGACTAGCGGATTTCTGTTAATGAGATGACACCCTGCAAATAAATGCAGGTGAAAGATACTTGACTCCTTGGCCGCCAACGTTTTATTGAAAGTTGTGGATCGTTCGTGCTGGAGCAAACGAGGAAGCAGCGTTACAAGGTGTCTGCTAAGCACGTGTGTGGGGCATTATCACCCAAGGCCAAAGAGTCAAGTATTGTAGCTCAATTTAGAAAGGAAATGGATATTTTTGTGGCCAATAGCAACACGTGGCCAAGCCCAGGGTGATCATAACAAAGAGACTCTAAGTTGTGCTTCCTCTGCACTGGACGCCGTGGCCTTTTTTCATTCGTGCTGTGTAAACAATTGTTGAATCTTGCTCCCTGCCATGCCTGTGATAAATAGATGGGGTGGATGCTCACCTGGCTGGATGGTCACACGTGCTTTCACCATGAAGCTATGGCAGAAGCTGCTGGCAACTCTTCTTTTGCTTAAAGAAGTGGGACTGGAGGCTGTGCATCCAACTTGAATCTCTCCAGGGGTGAAGGGAGACCATGAGCTTCATGAGCAGCCATGGTTTTATGTGATAGCCACCTAAACTTCTGGGGAGTGGACTCCACAGGTCCACCACAGCAGAGGTCATTTGATTGGGGAGAAAAAGACCTGCACTCCGGTCTGCACCTTGGACATGTACATCAGGGACTCCAGTCAAAAACCCAGGTGAGATGTGGGATGCTGTCTCCTGTGACCTCCAGCCCAGGAGGCAACTGAACTCCAGGAAACCACTAAGGAAGCTCTGCAAGAGCCCCTTCATACCTACCTAGCAGCCTAAGAGGTGTCTCTTCACCATGAGTGAGCTCCAGCCAGAGGTTCACCGGTGTGTCTCAGAGCAGGAGAAAGGTGGTAAAAGTGATCCAGGCTCTCAAATTCAGTTTGTGATTCTTGGGCAATCTGCAGCAGGGATCCTGTCACTCACACAAACAGCTCAGTTATAAGGACCTTGTGAAGCTACTCAATAAGAGCATGTTTATTTTGCACAGGCATTGGGCAATTCCTGCCCTAGATGGAGTAGGAACTCTCTGAATGGCCCAGACAAGGATTAAAAGGGACACCTCGTGAAATGTGTATTACCTAACAACCAGGATAGTCCTTTCATTTCTTCCCCAGATAGTCTTTCCAAGGACCACTGGAATAGTCATTCTAATTCTTATACGGAAAGACCCAGACCTCTGTTGTCAGTCTTTACTACTGCTTTCCCATGCAGCCTTGGTCCTGTTACTTCATCCCTGTCCTCTGTCTGAAATTCCATCTGAGAAGGTGATGTCTGGTCTTCGGTTGGTGTTGAGTTCATCTGCATTATCATCCTGTTTGCAAGTGGTTTGAGGCTCTGGAGGGAAGGTTGCTGTTGTATTTCTCAGTTCTTCACCTTGCGGGTATAGAAATATCCCCATGGCTGCAGTGTAAGACCTTCTGCAGGAAATAGCTGTGCACTGTGACATCTTAGCAAAGCAGAAAGTACCTCTGGAAACTTGGAGCCGGGGCCAGGGGTTGAGACAGGCCTGGAAAAATCAGCAGGTGCTCAGAGGAGAGAGCAAGACGGAGAGCAAAGGAAAACCAGCAAGAGGGCAGGGCTGAGAGGAATGGCAGCCCTGAGGAGGTCAGGTGGCTTCTCTGAGGTCTAGTAAGGTGTGAGCTCCAGCTGGGGCTTTTCCCATAACCCAGGCATTCATAGCACTGTGGCTTTTCTTGTGTCTAATAAAAGATGAAGCCTAGCAAGACCATAGGCTTTCCTGAATGTCTTTAGGAAGCTGGGTTAAAATCAAAGCAGGACAGGAAGATTGGAAATTAGACGAAAATTCCTTACTCTGAGGGTGGTGAGACACTGGCACAGGTTGCTCAGGGGGGTTGTGGATGCCCCATCCCTGGAGGTGTTCAAGGCCAGGTTGGATGGGTCCTTGAGCAACCTGGTCTAGTGGGAGGTGTCCCTGCCCATGGCAAGGGGGTTGGAACTGGATGATCTTTGAGGTCCTTTCCAACCCAAACCATTCTATGATTCTATGCTTCTATGATTAGCTGAGATGGAAGAGCAGAGGAGGGAGGAGGGAACACATGGCCTCACCAAGTGGATAAAGACCTAGGACTTCTCAAGTAAGGCTCTTCTACCCTCTTCTTTCTCCCCGTGCTATATTAACACCCCAGTCTTCCTGACTGTGGCTCACATTGCAACTCTGTGTGTGTAGGACTCAGCAAGGGCAGGGGTAAAGAAGAAAAATCCATTACTTTTCCAGATCCCTGGCTAATGGGGGAGCTGGTACCCTTTATGGGAAGGAGGTTGCCCAGTAGCAAGAGGTCTGCATCTACTTTAACGAGCTGCAGATGGACCCTAGAGCTCTCAGGTGGGCTTGGTCAGCTGCTGTGAAGAAAAAGCAAAGCAGCGATGTATCAAAGTTATGCCCTGGGAAATTAGGTATTTTCAATGCCCTCCCGTGCTCAGGTCTTATTTGGTCTGAGCACAACAGCACTGGCAGGCGCAGCCTCACCGACAGTGTGTGCTGGCATGGGCCAGGAGCTCAGGACATCTCTGAGGGTGATAAAGTGAAGATAGAATCATGCAATCATAGAATCATAGAATGGCTTGGGTTAGATTGGACCTTTCAAGGTCATCTAGTCCAACTCCCCTGCACTGAGCAGGGACATCTGCAGCTATAACAGGTTGCTCAGAGCCCCGGCCAACCTCACCTGGAATCTTTCCAGGGATGGGGCATCAACCACCTCTCTGGGCAGCCTGGGCCAGGCTCTCACCACCCTCAGTGGAAACAATTTCTCCCCTCTCTCTAGTCTAAATCCTCCTCTTTTAGATTAATAACATCACCCCTTGTCCTGTCACAACAGGCCCTGCTAAAAAGTTTGTCCCCAGCTTTCTGACAGGCCCCTTGAAGTCCTGCAAGGCCACCAGAAGGTCTCCCTGGAGCCTTCTCCTCTCCAGGCTGCACAAGCCCACCTCTCCCAGCCTGGCCTCCCAGCAGAGGCTTCCAGCTCTCTCATCATTGCTGGGGCCTCCTCTGGCCCCGCTCCACCAGGTCCATGTCTTTCTCGTATTGTACTAATTTTAAATTAGTAGAAGCATTTCAACAGATGGAGAATGGAAAATACTCTTACAGAATAAAGCTTTTATGTTTCTTTTTTAAGCGTTCATGTGACGGATAGGATATAAAAGGTAAGTCCAGCCAGTACATAACTCCACCCCTGAACTTAAGGCACGAGTTACTTTCGTTAGAGCCTCGATGCCGTATATTATTTTGCTTTGAACTCACTTTAAAAGACTTTTATTAATAAGCACAAGCCACATAAATCACTACACACAGGCTTTCCTGGGCATTGCCTTTCAGAGGGGGGAACTTAAATGTAAAACCAGATATTTTGTCCCAGCAGAATACATTTTTGTCAAAGCAAACCAGAGACTAAAACCGTCTGGTAGGGATGATGCTGAATAAACCACGGTTTGTGAAATCCATGGGAAAGTCTATTTTAGGAAGTCCCCACTGCTGTTAAAGAGAAAACAATTGATTTTGTTCTTTGTAACTTCTTTTCCACTTTGCTTCACCTTTGCGACCCAGCTTGGTCTTTTCTGAACATCATGCCCTTATTTTCCTATTTTTGCTGTTTGACAAAGAAACATTTTTAGGCAACACTGGCAAGATTTTGGGAGATACGGATCTATGTTCCAGAGTATAAGTGAAGTTACTGCCAAATGCATAACTGAAAATCACGATGCAATTTAAGACTATTCACTGTAGAAAACTGAGTGAAGATTGGTGATGATTCAAACATGAGAAAAAAACCCACAAGCAACCAACAAAGTAGAACTGGCAAATATATTATTGCAGGAAAAACCTGACATTTTTGGCGAATGTTTTCAGAGAATAAAAAAACCATGTCAAATGTGTGCCTGAAATGTGATCTTTTAGCAGTATTTACTGTTTATACTTACACTTTAGGAATGTCAGAGCATCTTGATTATTTGCAGACTTATCCAGTGCCTCTGAAGTGAAAGTGAAGCAAAAAAAAGACCTTTGCTGTAACATAATTGTTATTGATGTTATTTCTGATAATGCTGTTTCTGACCAGTTTTAAACTAGGAAGTGAGATCTCATCCTTCGCAGGCTATGAACATGAATTTTGAAATCCACACCAATTTTGGTCTTTCTTACAATTCAGTAGAGAAAAAGTTAACTTTAAGAAAGGAGGAAAAAGATTTATGAAATTCAAATAAAATTACCTTCTTTTATAGTTATAAAACACATGAGGTTTTACTGGGAGGTTAGTAGAAGAGAAGTACGTGGAAAATTATGATGTCTACACTACCATCAGAAAAGCCACACGCTTGTTGTAGCGAAGCTGCTGTTGGTCTCTTCTCCCAAATTAGTGATGATAGGACGAGGGGAAATGGCCTCAAGTTGCGTCAGGGGAGGTTTAGATTGG
>JAVSBS010002383.1:0-56491 GCA_033124195.1 Coracias cyanogaster | reverse complement strand
ACACACTCTTCTTAATGCACCCCAGGATACCATTGGCTTTCTTGGCCACAAGGGCACATTGCTGTCCCATGGATAACCTGTTGTCCACTAGGACTCCAAGGTCCTTTAAATAAACCATTAAAAATGCATATGTAGTGTTTTCTGGACAAGTTTAGTATTTAGTACTTTCATTATATGATCATAACTGACAAAAAAAAAGAGAGTTATTCTTTGTTTATTGTTTTGAAAATAAAACCAAGGATTTTCAGCACTTTTTAGTTGTCTTCTTAATATGCAAGGTTACTTACGTGAGTGAAGGCTTAAATACAAATTACAGTAATTGCTTACAATATAGATAACCATCATCACATTTATGTGCTGACAGAGTTTTGAAGACTTCATTTCCTTGCACCTTGTGTGGTCTGATCAATGACAACATAACACGCTGCCTGTAAAACCTAAGGCATAACATCTATGGATAACAGGTGAGCAAATAAAGCAGAGGAATATTTTTAAAAGTAACAAAAAAATCCATTATTCTGAACTGAAGGTAGATTCCACTTGAATAGTACAAACTGCTATTGGTAGTATGGGGCACTTAGATAAAAGCCTACATATGTGAAAATGTGGAAAAAATGGCACTTATAAAGGCACCTGGATACTGGAATGTATGACTTTTCCACAGCATAGTAAGTATGAAATATTGATGTTAAAACATCAGGAAGGATGTTTGACATTTTAACAGATTTATGTATAAGTTTTTTCTATGCTAGTTTACATCTAGCATAGATGTACTCCCTATACTGCGACTGTGTATTTTCTAGCGATAATAATGTGAGAATTATTTCATTGCTTTCCAGTGTATTGGCAGATAGAAAATCCTGGGAAAGTTACAATAGATGTAATTATTTACATACTTTAATTATTAGTATATGTTTTTAATAAAATATTGAGATTTTGATACTTTTTTTTCTGGAAAGAAAAATCTTATAGAGATTATAATATTTGGATCTGGAGTTTAAAAAAAAACAAATAAAGCAAAGATTTCAAATGTCTGGATGTTTTCTTTTTTGCTTTGTGGTGATGAGTTCTGCCTTGCTTGTTAAGTGGATGTACATCAAGAGCGTGTAAGACAGAATGCCTATTTGTCAAAGAAAGAGAGCATTTCTAAAACTGGAATACTGTCTCTTTATATTTAAGATGATTACAAAAATTAGATATCAACTCTTTGAAATCACAGTTAATGAATTACTTAATCCCTTTTTTAGTGACTGCAGTATGTTCCCTTGGTTTGTTCCAGAGATTTAATCATATGCTAAAATTTAAAGTTAGTGTAAGGAAAGAGAGTGCAAAACCTGCTGTGCTTAATACACAGACTTATGCTTTTCTCTAAAGCTGGGAAAGGTAAAGACAAATACTGATCACGTTATTGGAAAAGAGGTGAACAAAAGGCACTTCTAGGTTTAACTTCCATGTTTCTGTACGGATTGAAAAAAAGAGATTTTTTATTTTTGTTTTTTGAAAAGTAGAACTATTAAATTGTCACTTCTTTTTATACTCTAGAAATGTATGAACATTGTAACCATAGAAAGATGAAATTAAAAGTGATGGATCCATAGTTTCTATGTAGAAACTGTTTACAAAATTTCACTCAAATTTAGCAGTTTTTATGTTTTGTATGTGTATGGGTGTGCATGTGTGTGTGCGCTTACACATTTTATATGTAGACCTGTGTGTTATATGACTAAATAGACTTACAGAAAATCAGCTCTTTGTAAGATCCTAGTATTAAAAATTTACAATTATTTCTGACACGTTAATTTTGGGCGTTACAAGGAGAGCTTAAGTTGGCCCACATTATCCCATTAAACAATCTCTTTTGTCACTTTCTTGCTCATGTCTTACCAAATTGTATGGCGAGCTTTGCAACAACCCACAGTTGTAGAGTGCTAGAGAGCATCTTCTTCAAAGATATATTTCTAACATGAATTGAGAAGCAAGGATCTGACAGTCAGGGGATTTTTGAAATTTATGATTCTACAGTCCCTACCTTGGATTCTTGGTGTGGGGATCTGAAGTTAAGGGTTTGCAAGAAATAAAAAACAAAACCCAAACCCAACAAAAACCCCCAGATGTTAATTTTCAATAATAAATTACTTCTTCATGTCAGATGTTGCACTTGCAGAAATGATTACATGTGAAATAACTAGAAAAGCTTGAGAGGAAACTACATGTTTTCTTTGATAAGGTTTCCACTCTTTAGATACCAAGTCAAGTTTCCAGGAAAATGATATTGCTGCTTGACTAAGGTTCAACTGCCAAATAATCAAGTGGACCAAGAGATAAGATAGCCAGACACTAGTTTCTTTATGAAGTACTGACTACTGGAAAATCTTGGTGGAACTGGGTTTAACAAGAACTGGGACAGAAGAATATGAACATGTTAATAGTCTTTCCACCTTTGGATCTCTTGTAATCTTTTATGAGCTTTGGTTAAATGATATATAAAGAAGCAATAAAATAAATTCCACAAAACTCACCTTTTATCAACCTATCCAACGTGAACCTTAAAGGTATTTTATTCTGTGGATAGAGAGAATTGTATTTTAAACCAGGATTGGTGTAATTCCAAACTACTGTCTCCTTTCAGGTGAGCAGTACCTGCCTTAGCCTACATAGCAAGGGGAACAGTGAGATGGCAGTAGGGGGTGATACACATTAATTTTTTTTCAGGTCAATACAATTGTCTGAGTGCCCAGATTTTGGTAGAAACTGATTCAGAGTGCTCTTGTCAAGAAGAAAGTAACTGGCTCATTCATGTTTGTCCAAGATGCTAAGCGTTTTGTGTTCTGTGTTTTAATCACACATTTGGTCACAAGTAGAAATTCCCATCCATTTAGGCACCTCAGACCATTTCTGGACCTGCTCGAAGATATAAAACAAAGCCATAAAATCCAATTTTCCTAAAAGAAAATTAAATGGAAGAAGAGGTTGTTGGCAGCCACATACAGGTAGGGTTGGTATCAGTACCAATGCTAAAACTAAACATACTTTATAGATAACACTTTAAATGCCTGTCATTCTTATTTGAGTATAGTTGGAAATTATAAAACTTATCTTTCACGTGTTCTTAGAGGCATTAACTACTCCATAGAGCTAACGGGTCACTAGATTCCTGAGAGCTTTCAGGACCATAAACCATCCCAGAGGTCAAGACTGTGGAACACTTATCTTTCTGTAGTATTACTTAAACAGAAAAGTACAATGCTATTACTATGTATCTATGACTATCTAAACAAGAAGTCTATTCTGTACTTCTAAGAAGAATAGCAAAGCGTGTAAAAGGGACAGTTAAAGGGCAAACTTACTTCTGCACCTATTCCCTTCTGTCCTACCTTTGACTTTCCAGAAGAAGCTGTCTAAATTTAAACAGGCTGTTTTCAGCTTGCTTTTATTATTCATACTTACCAGAAACTCCAGAGTTTTCCTATTGAAGACTTCTACTTTAAGTGTCCTCTGCACCTTGAGACCTGTCCCTATTTTGTGAAATAAACCTCATAAAAATGATTGTTTTCTTCCCTCACCAGAGAATTTTCCTCTATTTGGTTAAAGTTATGAGTATTTAAATATTCACAGAATTCTAATTGATACATAGAATACTTTTTTTTCCCCCTTTTTTTTACAATTACTTTTTTTGAGAACTGGTGTTCCTTAATTTTATGTAATATATTATAAACTTAAGTGGTGCTGATAATTTGACATAATTCATTGTGAAATATCAAAACATGGATAAAAAGTACAATCAGTGGTGTGCTAGCAGTAAGAGCCTTCCTAAAGTTGATCCCACTATGTCTTTATGATCACTATTTTTTCTTCCCCACAAAGCTCAACCTGCACTCTCTAAGCATTTATTGCTGTGTGCTTCTTCTGAGAATACCTAAAAATAGAGGATTCAGATACTAGATCTGTTCTGGTTCTGGAAAGAAATAAAATGAATGTAAAAAGTTTCCAATAGCAACCTTTTTTTTATTGTACTGTTGTTGAGATCCTGCAACATTTAAAGTGATTCTCACAAATAAATGGATACAAGAAGGTTCTTAGAACTGTTGAAGTTACATATCTCCTTGTTTACTTATACATATAAGGAAAAATATGTAATTTAAAAAAATTTTTTCCATTCTTAACATTTTCCTTTTATCTTTTGATAAAGTGACTGTTACTTTTCTGATAATGAAAGATTACTCGTTGTCCCATGGTCTAATTTTGCAATACATGCCTTTGAATCTTCCAACAGGGGATATATTTTGTAGTCTGTAATCACAGCTGTGAGTCAGTCAGAAAAGTAAAATAATGCTCTATCTCTCTAAGAAGGAATTTGCTGGCATTCAGATTTGTCTCTGTAACTCAGCAGCAGAAAATGCAAACTTTTCGCCATCAGCAGTTTCTGTCAGGGAAGATAGTAGCAATACTTGCTTAACGGTTCAAGGAAACAAAATTAACTCATATGAGCACTCCAATTTAATTTATTCTATTCTAATACTTTATAGTATGCAGTCTCATTTATAGGACCATTTATCATTCAGTAATACATTGTAATTCATCATATTTCATAGGTTTTTGTTGGTACAGATTTCTAATGGTCATCTGGCATCTGTTTACAAAAGTAGAGCTTTCAGAAAATTCAGAATATTTGTGAAATCTATTCAATAAATGAAAAATAAGAATATGTTACTCATATCCATGAGATTTTAAGACTAAATTCTGCTCTGAGTTATACTGTAATTACTCTGGATATATTCTAGAATAATTGACAGATATAATTGGCTCTTTTCAGCCTCCACACTGTAAAACCTGGATCCTGACAATTTCATGTAACATTTTAGAGGAAACAACTAACTAATAAACAGGAAAAATTACACGTTGTCTCTGAAAAAAGAAATAAAAGTGTCTAAAATTCTCACAAGAGACTCACCATCTTTGTGATTCATAGCAATTTACTGATAAATAACAGTTATTCAACAAATACATTGTTAAAAAAGAACAGTTTTCAGTCAGCTTCTGTTTTCTGTCTATACTGTATTTTTGTACCCTTTTTAGAATGGTACATTTAGTTCAGCAGTGGTTTTGTTTTGATTTTTTCTTAGTTTGTCATCAGGGAAAGATATATACGCATATGTAAAATGTGCACAAGTATGCGTTGCTGATTGATGAATTTAGATGAGAACAATACAGTACCAAATTCAAATCACAGGAGGATTCCATTAGTTCATTTTGTATGTTGTACAATTTATATTATTAAATGAATTGTTTTAATAAATGAGAGAATAAGATGATTCACCTTCTTACCACTGTACCATGGGTTTCATCAACTTTGTTCAGAGAAAGTCCCCTTCTGGTGTGTCATTTTTAATTTTTGAGATCCTATATTCTCAATCCAACTTCGAGAAAGGGGATTAGATCTTTTCTTTCTTCTACTAGCAAAAGACATCAGGAAAATAGAGCTTCAATTTGGCAGACATTCAAAAGTTTCAGGCTTTAAAAATGTTTGCATTAATAGGCCAACAATCAAACAAGTTTTACAATCCACTAAGAAAACAAATGCAGAAATGAATAATCAGAATGGAGTACAAGCAAAGATCTGTTGTTGATTTGAAGTATATCCAATAATTACACAGAAATAAGATCAGAATAAATTCTGTATTTTTGGAGACCTTCAAATGAAATGAGACTTGGAAGATATTTTATATCAGTTCATTTCTTAAAATTGCATTACCAAACTCCCACTAATGTGATTTCTGCCGTGGCTCAAATCCAGTATTCTCTGAGATGTTTTTTAATCTACTTGAGTCTGGTCAAGAGACACGCTGGAAGCTCATGTATAATGGCTGTCCCTTGGCTAACACAATGAGTTCAAACAAAAAAATCATTGTGAGTAAATAAATTCTCCTTAGAATCTGAAAAAAGGAATGTTCTTCAGATGAACATCTTTAAATTCAAATCCTCTGTAGATTACTAGACAAAGGGAATTTTAGAATATAAAATATTAAAACTATCTATCAGTGAAAGTCATAGGATTTCCAATGGAAAAATGTTGGAGGAACACATACTCAATAAATGTGCTGAAGGTTAAATTTCTCTCTATAAAGTGGATATTGGGATTATACTAATTGTTTACCAATCTGTCTCCAAGCAGAGCAACTCTGACAAGGAAACTGGTAGATCTTACAGGTAACTTTTCACAGGAATTTTCTAAGAAATAGAATTATCTTGGACTTATGATACCAAGAAGCAAGAATGAGAACAGAAACAGCTTTGAAGTGCAGTATTTCTTTAAAATTGCCCTTGTGTTCTGAAAAAGTTGGTAACATTAATTCTGTAGACAAGCCCAGCATTTCTTTGATGAGAGAATCACTTATGCTGGTACCAAGATGAATTTTTTGAGTGAGCTGATAGTTGCTTTTGAATAAACTGATTTTCTTCTATCACCAGTGTCACCAGGAACTTATACTAATTATTTCCTACAAAGTACTCTGATGATATAAAATAAGGGTCAATCATACAATTATTAATTTTCATTATTTTAATATTTGTAATGTAATGTAGAAACTTGCTGTTATAAGAAGCAGTTCTTTTCTGTTTCTGTATTGAAATATTGCACAATACTATTTTAGTAGGGTTATATACACATACACACTTATTTTAAGCAATCACAGATTAACAATGCTAGGAATTATGTTAACCCTATGAAATAAGACTATTTTTGCTCCTGATGTCAGTTAGAAATACTCACACAGTCAAGAAACTCTGCCTAGGGCATTTCTTAAGGATTAATGAACTAATCGCCGTTTTGGAGAGTTAGTTGCTTGAGGCAAAGCTGCTCATTAATTCCTTGGGAAATATTTTGGGTTGGGTTTTGTGGTTTGTTTGTTTGTTTTTTTTTTTTTTCAAACTCATCTACAGAGTAAACTCTTACAACTTTCCCTGGGACCAGCTTTATTTTTCCACTGTGCCAGAAGCATTTGAATGGGTGGTACTCCTATATTGGGCATTCACGCAATATATATATAGCAAGCACAGCTGCATAAGAATTATTTTTTTTTAATTTTCAATATTTTGTCAGGAATTCTAATGCTAATATATTATGTTTCTAGTCCTTCTCTGACAAAACATATATAACACACTAAATAATGCCAAGACAGAATCGTTATACTAAATCTGCAAAGCAATGTAACTAGCTTAAATAGAGTAGATTCCAGGACAAAACCACAGGGGTTGTCTAAGAAGATGCCAAAGGATTAACAATTACATTAGTTATTTTAACAAAATTAGAGGCCAGTTTCTGAAACTAACTCCAAAATATTTTTGACAGCATGTTTACTCTACAGCAGAAGGATATCACTCAGATTTTCAGAAGCACAGGTAACACAGGAAATGGTATTCAGCGGGAGCTAACAAAAAATGATTCATAATTTCTATCTCTAACCTGCAAAGTTCATCTGTTTTAGAAAAGATAAAAAATCACATGGAATGAGATCAGGTTTATTTGCAAAAAAAACTAAAAAGCAAACAGACAGCAATAATAGTTTTATTATGTATCATATATCTCAACAGATATGAGTTAAGCAGATGTTTTTTTTATTATAGATGAGACTAATTTCCCAGTTTTGCTTTAGAAGCTGTTTTGAGGAGGAAAAAATAAAAGGCAAAAAACCAATCATGCTTTTTATATTGCAGTGTCTTTTGGTAATATATGTGACCCAAAAGCAGAGACAGATCCCCACAGTATGATTCCCATGATTTTAAGAATGTAAAAAAATACCTTATAGTAAAAGAGAATCACAGAATGATTTAGGTTGGAAAAGACCCTTAAGATGACCAGGTCCAACACTTAACCTAAGACAGAATTATAGGCCAGCCATGGTCTGCAGGATGTTAGCAGTTTTGGGTGAACCAGGGAAGCTGACCCAAGTTGGCTCACAGGTGTATCCCATACCATAAATGCCATGCTCATTACAAAGGAGGAAGTTCGGTGAGGACAGGAGCTCCTGCTTCTGCCTCCTGTTTTTCCGTCTTCTCTCAATGCCTGGGAGGGCTTCCTTACCATTCTGTTTCCAAGGACTGACCTCCCATTTATTGTGACTACTGTATATTTGCTAGGCTGAGTATAACTTTTTATGCTTCATACTGGCATTGGCATTACTTTTGCTGTTTCATTAAATCTGTTTTCATTTCAACCCATGTGTCTTCTCCCCCTTTACCTATTTCCCCTCCTTGCTAGGAAGGGGCCATTGGGTGATAGAGCAACTGCTATAGTTTAACCCTACGTATGGGCTAATGGTAGATAACGATGTCCCTAAGTGCCACATCTACGTGTCTTTTAAATAACCACAGGCATGGTGTCTCAGCCACTTCCCCAGGTAGCCTGTTCCAATGTTTAACAACCCTTTTTCAGTGAAGAAACTTTTCTTAGTATCCCATCTAAATATTACCTTGTGCAACAGGAAAAGAGGAAATAGCCTCAAGTTATCACAAGTTGTGATAACTATCTTGCAGAGAGTAAGTTTATTGAAAAAGTTCTCATTTTACTTCATAACTCTATAATCATGGGGAGTGTATACTAACCTTTACAGATATTTTGCCAATTTTTCATCCTAAACACTTTGAATTATGAGGTAAATATTTAATACAATCTAACCACTAATAGTGCTAACATGTAAAAAATCAGTAAAAAGATCCTTGTTTACGGTTTTCAAAAGAAAACCTCTGCAGGCCAAGAACATACTGCATCATTTGAAGACTGGGATTATCTGTCTCTGATGAGGTAGTGAACAACCAGTGTCTCTAAAGCAATATGCTAGTGCCCTGTCTTCTAAAAAGCTGTCAAGAGTGTAATAAAAAACATTCTTTGCTGGTGATAACTTCTAATTATGTTTCAACTGAGTACAAGGGAGATGTTTAAATAATCATGTTCCCTAATTCTAGCTTCTGCCCCTTTTCTTGCCTATCCTAAGATATTTACTGGTGTCCTCAGAGAATTCATCTGGATGGTCTTAAAGAATTAGAAACAGTGTTGTAGTGACTAATTTCTGTAACTTTGTGAAAGAAATAAAGTCCTAGAGTCTTCTTTATTTACATCTCTAAATATTAAGGTTTAGTAGAATGGTGTTTTTAACTAGAACAAGGAGACTGTGTTATTAGGAAATGTTCTCTTTATTTATCTGGAATATTTTTAAAAGAGTCTTGGGTTAATGAGCATTCCAAAAGTTTAATTCAAATCACTGTCAAAAAAGAAAACTAATCACTAGTTCAGAATTATTCAGTATTCAGAAAACTTGAACAGAAATCAGTTTATTTGCTGTTAGAAAAATTCTGCAGAGTTTTTTCTTTTCTGAAAGATTATATCATGTAAGTTAGTCACACCAACTGAGTGATATAAGCTGACAAATATCAACCATTGAGTCGGTATTGTATATTCGGAACCCAATACCATTCTATTTGAACTAGTAAAATGCTCAGAAGATGAAAGTGGGAAATGGATACTTATTACTTTTCCAGATTAATTGGAATCCTGCATTTACCATTCATTTACCTGATAAGTATCTTCTCCCCTATGTTCCTAGAAAGAAATGAGAAACTATTACATTTTGCTTGCTGTTGGCATTGTAACGTTAGTCATGTCCATTTGAACATGGATTAATATTACTTAGCATATGATTGATTTAGTTAGGTATTGCCTGCACAGAAAAAGTGGATAAACTAGTATCCCATAAGCAAACAAATATAGTTTTACTAGTACAGCCCCATATTTGACACTTCAGCACAAAAGTGTGATTTTTTGGTTTAACATCAAACTTTTTCCACAGCTCACTTCTGGAATAGGAGTTGTTACTTGAACTATTAAAATGGCTGCAGTTTATATTGTAAGGAAAAAAAGTGGTTCCCAAGGGGTTATCACCTTTTGAGGAAAATATTCTACAGTATATGACAATTTCACTGATGTTAAGTCACATATAGCAATGTGACTTTCCTCCACAACATAAAGGTGTGAAGGAAAATTATTAAATAAGCACAAGAAAGGTATGGAATCCACAAGGGTATAGTGATCAGGCTTTAACTGTAAAACATTGGAATGAATAATACATTTAATGTCACTGGACTCTAGTTCAAATCACTGGGCTTCTGTAAGTATCAGGAGAATAGGGAATGTATATAATGATTAAAAGAATAAGAGACTGGATGGTAATAGCTTTTGCATAGTCTGACGTCAGACATCCACTCAGACACTTTTGTGTATATAAGCAGAACAATTACTGAAAGTACAGTAGAAAGAAAAAGAATCGTCCTTAATTTACACCATACTGAGTTAGACAGAAGGGAGAAAATAAAGAGGTGTTACAAGAAAGGAAATAACTGAAATACAATCATAGTCATTAAAAATTGCACTGTGAAAGAACTGTTTCTATTATATACCACTCTTCATTCTTAAATCCTACTTTTAATATTCTTTTTTTCTTATTATTAATTAAGAATATCATTATGGGTTTTTATTAATTGCTTTTTGATGCTATTGATGGTATTTTTGAAATCCTGGAAGTGTTCTGGAACTTCTTCTTCATTAGGCTTAATATCACATTGTAATTGGCTTTGCTTGAATGAGTAGGCACTCCACCTGAGTTTGAATTAGTCTTTGGGGATCTGTGACTGCAAATTCTTCAAAGCACGTTTTCAACACTGTTCACAACAACAGGTTGTGTAGTGCTGGTGCCTGATGAGTGCTGAATGCTTTTGAAACTCTACTCCTAGAAAAATCTGGCTCTGACCTTATTTCAACAGGTTGAACTAATCTAGTTTGTTGGGGTTTTGTTTGTTTGTTTTTTAACTTCTTTAAGTTCATTCTGACTGAAGCTGGCCTGGCTGAGTTTTGTTTCATGTTGATAACAGCTATTCTAATTGCAGTCCATTCTGGGGTTTTATGTGGGTGACATCAGTGCTGAAGTACAGGCACTCTGTGTTTCTCAGAACAATACATCTCTCCGGTTTCCTAAATCCAGCACATGGGAGTTAGGAATGTAAACGACTCTGAACTGCAATGCTATGTGTTTATCAATACCATAATAGTGATCAACAAAATGGAGGTGGAGAATTGCTTTTCACACTCTGCAGCTTCCACAGCACATGAATATAGTTATGCATACATATACACAGAGTGATGTTCACCACTGTGAGAACTAAGACAGACCTTGGATTGATCAGGCCTTTGCAGGATCTTTTGTCCGAAACAAAGGTAGCTGACCACTGCATAAGAGTAAGAACTCACTTGGAATATTTTATCAGAATATCTTCTTAGGAACAAAACCAACACAATACCAGGCTAAGTTAAAGAAGAGAAGGTTGACACCAGACATGATGGCAAATCCAACAGTGAAACAGAGAGAATGATGTTTTGATGAAAAGGCAGTTGTAACATGAGGCTGCTCTGCAGGCTTTAGTAAATGCAGAGACTTCATGCTGATTCAGATCTTGCCAGGAGATGTCAGTTTTCAGTTGAATCAGTAACTGGACAAGGGTGTTATGTTGATTTCTAATTTTGGTACAGCAAGGACTTCAAAATACCATTTAACTTGCTTTTTGATTCAGGAAAAAAAATATTATTCAAGTAGATTTACAGATGATGCAGATGATATTTTAGATCAATTTTCCTTCTAACAGTGTTCCTTCTTACCTCTGACCTGGGGAGAGACAGGCTGTAAAAAGACACAAAGGAGTAGATTAATGTATGAATACTGTCAGAACTGTTTAAAAGTTCAGTAAAGCTACTTTCATTTTTTTAACTTCTTTATTTAACATCTCACTTCTACATTTTTCTTTTGCCAAAAGGTTATTTTCCCACGTAGGAGAGCCTGCTGCTTCAATTAACCTAAATGTGACCCACCTTAGGACAATAAACTGTTGTTCCCAGACTGTTTCAGAGATTTTAAGAAAAAAAATACCTCATGACTAACATGGTTAATTTAATTTATATTTAGTTTAGTTATAAACTACTATATTCTTTATCATAGGATGAATGATGGACACTCTCTTAAAGGAAAACTCAGAGAATATTTCACATTGGCCTTCCAGGCACGCTACTATTTCTTCAGAACAATGAATTTGCTGCAGCAAGTCTCTTCAGCTGCTAGGTACTGTGACTATAATGCTAATTACCATCTTAAAATATAAGACTATAGTATATTCACTGTGACATTGTTAGTATGTTAACATTCGCTGTTTTTATAACATAGAATGTTGAATTTTTATGGTGTACGTTGTGAATTAGATTTAAATGTGCTTTCATTATTGCAGGGATTATGTTTTCTAGAATTTCAGCAAGCAAAAAAGCATATATATAACTTCTAATAATAGCATATATTTTAATATTAGTCACTCCTTATAAACACTGATATTTAGATCTTAATCAAAAGAATGAAAGTGACAGCATTATATGTTATCCAGATTTTAATTTAAAGATAGCTTTCCTTCCAAACCTTAAAAGCAATATTTCAACAGTCTGAGAATTTGACCTGAAAAAAACAAGAAACTACCATGTTCACTGCAGCATGAAGAGGGATGTCCTCAAGTGTATTAAAATATAGTTGGATTTGAAAAACTACTCACTTTAACGTTTTAAAGTACTCCATTTAAGATCTTTCTCCTATTTGTTTGAAAAACATTCCAGCAAGGAAATTGTCTCTTTTTCATTGGCCTCTGTTTAGGTTCAATATCTTGGGTAGCATTTGTATTGGACTACCTGTGCCCCCACAATTAAATGGGCCTGGACAGCATCACTAATTACAAGAATTCCATATTACATAAAATTGGAAATGGAGCCATGTACTTCCAAATGGACTATGAGATTTACTGGAGATAGTAAAATTACCATTTACTGATCAAGAGTATCTTTCATTTAACTACTAAATAAAACAGCAGTTAATCCCCCTGACAAGTATATGCAGGTAATTAATAACCAACCAAAGAAGTCACAGCTAGGTATGCATGCCAAGTCTCAAATAAGGGTTTGAGATTACTTCCTGGATAAGACACATTTTTTTCCTATGTAATTTTTTCTGAAGAGCTTTGATTGTACATGTTCCCATTGTCAGTCATTGGGTGGACAATTACTTCTTCAAATATGTTAAGAGCACTTAGTGACATGGTTTAGTGGTGGACTTGGCAGTTAGTTTTCCAGTTGACCTTGATTATCTTAAGGGTCTTTTCCAACCTGAATGATTTTAAGATTCTATAACCACATTGGTGTCATCTCCAGGGGTGGTAACAACAAAAAATGCTTTTTTTTTTTTTTTTCAAATACAAATTTGGAGTGCTGAGGTCTGAGTTGCGGGCCTGAGTTTGAGTTGACCTGTGAATGACTCATAACCTAGTAGAATGTTTTGTTTCGCTTATTGGCTTCATGTTCCAGAGGCAGAACCTGATCCACCTGTTTCTCTGCCCTCACCTAGGTGGTTGTGGTTGGGGTGGTGGGTGAGGCCACGATTATATCAACCAGGAGCTGATCAGTTGGAGGAGCTTTGTGTTGGGTGTGACTTCTGTTGGAGCTGGTTGCATCTTAATGAGCTCTCTCAATGGTGTCCTTCCATGTGAAGGGCCACTGAGGGAGCCCTCTCTGTCTATTTGTGTCCACCAGGTGATGCTGGCACCACAGTGGGTAGTGGAGGAGCTGGGCCCACAGGAACCTACGGCAGGATTGTTTGAAAGGACTTCTGAGGGGATGTTTCCAAGTTCAGTGTTGGCCTGTGTTATCAGGCAACTGATGGTAGCATAAAATGATGATGACTGAATCAGCACAAGAAAATTTAACTTATAAAGCTAAGCAAATACACAAGTTATTAACATATTAACAGAAGTTATTTCTATAGTCATGCTTGGCAGGGGGGTTGAACTTGATGATCTCCAGAGGTCCTTTCCAACCCCTAACATCTTATGATTCTATGATATCTGGCCAAAGATCTTTCTGTAAAGAAACATAGTGAAGCTAATAATCTTGACTTCTGAAATTATATGATTATAGCAGTAAAAATACAATTTGCATGTTATGTGAAGCATTGAAAAAATATTTTAAGTAGTTCAACAAATATTTTGCACTGTTCATGTTTGCTTACAGTAAAATTGTAATAGTAACAGCAACAACAACCAGTATGTGTAATTTGTCCTATGTCAGACAGAACACTCAGATGAATACTGATGCTAAATTCTGTTAACTAAAGGGATTTCACCAAAATTCTTGCTTCTTTTATGTATTTGCAGAATATTTACATGGTCCTATGAAGATGACAGCCATCAAAGAGGATTTTCTTTTTCCCTTGAGCCTCCTAAATATGAATATTTTTTTTCAGCTCATGATGACATGTGAAACCTCTCTTTCTTCCATAAATTTTCTCCTTCTTACTCACAATATCTCTTTTATTATAGATGAGCCTTCAGATTGTAAGGAACCTGTATTTAGAAGCAGGACTGACAAATCAAAATGTTTTCCATAAAAGCATATGTGTATTCATATAGAACTAGTGAAACACTTCAATAAAAATCCTGGTTATTTTACTTTATCAGTTTCTTTTTTTTCCAATATAATAAATGGGTATCTGGGGATTTGGGGTTACTTTAAAGATCTTAACTGAGTTTCTTTTGAGTCTTGTGTGAGAGGTAGATATCAAGTTCTATTTCAAATAACAAAAGTATTTGCAATTTATTTTTTGTTACAAAAAATAAAATGTCTAGTTCAATATATCAGAATGTATTCAATGAAAAATTAAATGGTTTACATTTGCTGATGATGGGTTTATTTTAATTTGATTTAAATTAACAAGTTAGATATTAATTACATATCATGGATCCAGATACTGAAAAGATCCACAGACAAAAGTTGATATATCAAGGGGTGATTTAGAAGGCAATGGCTCTCCAAACACAAATATAAAGTACTTCTTTCAATGTTCAAGGTAAGATAGTAGAATGATCTAAACCAAATAACTCTAGTAAAAGAATTCCTCCCCTTTCTCCTCCCCTTCCTCCTCCCCTTCCTCTCCTTCCTTCCTATTAGCAAACTTGAGTTGTCGTCCTGGTTGCCCAAGATGTGATAGTGTATAACTATTATGACTTAGCTGCTTAATTTTTCTTTGTGAAGCTATACCTCTATTTGACCAAGTATCATTTTGTCTTACTTTATATCTCATTATCTCTCATTTTGGTTTTTGTTTGTTTTTCCTCAAAATCCTAGTTGACTAATCTTCCATATAAAGGTGAAATAGGGAAGATCTAATTAAATTATAGACAACATCATTAACTAATGTAAACCAGTGGAGGTGTTTAGATGAGTTACACTATGCTGATCTTCACCAGCTGAGATGATCACCTGTTATTTCACCCATTGTCAGTCCATGTGTTATCAGTTTATCAAGAAGGATTTTGCAGGAGACCATACCAAACATTTTGCTAAAATCATGGGAGATGTCATCCACAGCTCTACCATTAGACATTGAGCAAGTTGTTACTTCATTGAAAGGAATCAGGTTGGTCAAGCACCTTACTATGTTGATTTTTTTCCAGTCACTTTCTCATCCTTCATATACTGCCAAGATATTCCATAATTTTTCCAGGGACTGAAATGACCCTTGTGTAAGTTTCTCAAAAAATTGGAAAGTGGATTTTTGAATGGGAGAACAGCAAATGTGTAGATGAAGAGCCAAAGTTGCTTGAGCTAGGGAAAGCAAGAAGAGTGCTCAATATCCAGGACAAGCAGTAAGTTGTTCTTACATGGAAAACAGCAGATTCTCCAGGGAAGAACTCTACTTTCACAGATAATTAAATATTAAGAAAAAATTCTGACTAAAGCTGTACAGCTGCAACAATCTTCATTACATGTATTCTGCAGCCATGATTTAGTATGAGTACTGTGCGTGTGACCATAGAGATTATCATATACTACACTTACGTTGGGTAACTGATGAAAATTGGTTAAATCATGTTAGACAGCAAAAAAAACCTGGAAAGACTCTCTTGATGTATTCTGAAAGCTTTTCCTTTGAGCAGTAAATAATATATTTAGAGCCAAGTCCCCTAGCTATTTGCTATTTTAGAGATGCCGAATTGTCTACCTGTGCATTATCTGACATTGAATTTAATGGATTATTTAAAAGTTCATGCTTTTATTCTCCTGCAACTGTCTAAGTTTTATGTGGGAGTCCAGTCTAACACAGTTTTATGCTCAGATTTACCAGCACTTTGGAATTCAAAGCAGCTGATGAATGAATTTAATTAATAACCACATTCTTGAAGGATATATTTCAGGAATAAACTTTTGCACATTTAAAGGCAATAATAATGACTCCTTACTGAAATATTTCATAACTACTTTTGCTACCGGTGGCTTCTTTACCAGTTCACGGTTCTCACAGTATTTATAAATGGAAGTTTGGTCAAAGAAAATAAATATTTTATCACTTTTCCCCTTTCTTCTTCTATTTCTTTTATTTTTCTTCTTGCAAAGTGAGGATCTTGATCTAACTATGTCTTGATATCATTTCTACTTTGTCTAAACAATATTGGTTCAGAAAATCTAAGTTAAATCTGTGTTTTGAACATTCTTGCATGTTATGTAATTCTTTGTATATAAACAAAGCAAGCTAAAACGGGGGTAAAACAAACTTGGTTAAAGATTGCATTTGTATATTGAATGAGCGTGGACCAGGTTTCTCATGATATATATTTTTTTAAAAATTTAAAAGTGTGAGAGAGAGTACTTTCCTCCTCACTATTCTTTTTCTTTTACCATCAATTTTGCAAAAGACTACTGTAGTTTAGTCTCTGTAAAATCAACACCAAATTGGTTTGATCCAGCTTCTAATTTATATTACTGAGAACCATTCCTGATTCCAGAAAGAGAAGCTCTAAATTCAGCTTGCAGTGTACCTCTGCTGTTAACACTGTCTGTATTTTACTCAAAGACTAAAATGTCCCCTTTTAACAGGTGTAAGCAAAAAAGTTTGGGAGAAGATTTTATGAATTCATAGTTTGAACTAAATTTTCATGGAATCTCCAGACTGAGATTGTGGTGGGTTGATAAGCTGTTCTTTCATTCCCCATCCTCAACGGGCTAGGTGTAGACAATGAGATGAAAAAACCTGAGTTGAGATAAAGACAGGGAAATCATTTACCAAGTACCATCTCAGGGAAAACATAATCATATTTGGGAAGATTAATTTAGCTTATTGTGATTAAAAATAGAGTAGGATGGTGAGAAAGAAAGACCAAATCTAAAATTACAGTGTCACTCCTATTACAGAGCTTCATATTAATAAAAGATATCTATATCTAGATGTATCAAGGGAGTGTATACTTACACTGATGAAAGTAACTCTTAGAAAACTGTTAAATAAGAAACATGGTTTCATCAATACGGTCACCAAGCACAGTCATATGAGTAAGTATCACAGTAATAGGCATTTTACACAAAACATGGCTTTGCTGATGCTATGTGCATCTCACCTATGTATTTAGATACTTTAACAAATTAGCTATGTTAAGAGCTAACCAACTATGCTTTGTTTATAGGGTCAGATGGATTAACAAAGTATAGAGCTCTAAAATTATTACATACAGTGCCTAAAATGTTTTGAGAAGAGCAGATGTGGGTGAAAAGTGTCCATATGGAAAAAAAATGATATTGGGAGCAAGAAAACAAACTTATCAACATATCTAGTGAAAATGGGGCTTCCTGAATTTTCACAGAAGTGTACCAGAGTTCGTCTTTTGATTCTGTCGCAGCTACATTGTTTGAAGGTATGTCTGTAGGCCTCATTTGCATATCTGTGTTGTGACATTAGACAAGTACAAATGAGAAAAATTGCCTATTTCTTGAAATTAGGGTCAGTAGATAAAATATATTACAAAGAAATACATTTGATTACTTGTCATTTAGTTGAGTTCTTTTCTGTTTCCTAAACTGCCTGTTGAGCTTGCTTTACCTGCGTTTCAATTCGTACATTCCAGTTGATGATAATAATTTTACCTTTGCTGTTATCAAAAAGCATTCGATATATTTATATGGTTTTTTTTCACTTGCATGCTTTTCATTTAGCAAAAATTAAGCAGTATCCATACACTGAGTCTTTAAAATAACCTCAGGATTATTGATGAAAATGTTACTTTAAAAATGTATGTAACCTATAAAAGCAAGGAAATTAGAGAAGCCTGTGAAATATGTTGCTCTTTTCAGTGATCACAGAATCCTTTGGTCTGCAATATGAAAAAAGCAGAGAAAGTATGACTTAGGAAATTAAAAGACAACATAATAGATAAGGACAGAGAATTAAGAAAAAATCAATTTTCTAAATCACTGTCCGAAGAAAATGTGCAAAACCCACTATGCAATTTTACACACTGTACTATACCCTGCAGAGGGCTGGATTTTTTGGAACACAACAGAAAATGAATTTGTTCCTGGATTTAGTTCAGAATTAATCATGAGAGCAATTTACTTCTGATACAGTTCCAGTAAAAAGCTATTATGTTGATTGCCATGAAGTTCATCAGTTTAAATAAGTAACTTTTATTCCTGACTCATCATTTAGGTAAAAATACTCATTCACTATAACAAAAATGCCCAAAATAAAGGCAACAATTATTTTAAGATCTACCTTCCAATTGTCCAGTTGTATTAGACAAGTAAAGGATGTGCAATAAAGCTTGTGAAATCCAGTATCTCTTAAAATAAGAGTGAGTTCAGGTACTTTCCTGCAAACAGCTGATCAAACTCTGTCTAATTTCATTGATACTACTGGTACAATTTTAATCTTCTTCCCAGTTCTCCACCTCATCTCTTTAAATCTTTCTTTCATATTATTTCTTACTATTCAGGTAGTCAGTGATCGATGTGTTATCATTTAAAATCCTGAGACAACTCTTTAATTACTTATGATCTGAATAAGCCATTGGGAGTCATGCAATTCCACACTAAATCTACATGGGATAGAAATATGTCAACCCTCTCGCATATCTGAAGAGAGATAAAAATGGCACAAGAATCTATAACAAAATCATCATATTTCTATTTGTGTGCTATCAGACACGGAGGACAATGCAATGAGGATGCAGTGAGGCAGATAACACACTGTGAATCACTAGCAAACACCGTAACTCTGTAAGGGCATATATGCCATCTATAGAACATTCTTTGGATAACCACCAGTCCAGAAGGAGATGGAGTAACTAATGTCTTTGGGAAAATACTTTCTGTAAACCAACCAAAGTTATTTTGTTGGAATATTTCCAACATTTTGATTCTTGCTTTATAATGACACTACTCACTGATTACATCAACAATAGAACTTTCAGATTACAATGATGTATTTGCCTTGAACTAACATGCAATTTAAACATCTTTTGAGAGCTTTGTATTAGGAAAACATGCATCATAACCAGGTAGATCAAAGTGATTGTAAGGTATTATAAAGTCTTAAAATATGCAAGTATCAGCAATGCCTGTAATCTCCATAGGGTAAGGTTTTAAAATGCAAAACTGAAAACAGAAGTAAGAAGAAAAAGCACAACAACCAAAGAAATCCCTATTTTTGCCATTCCTTTCAAAAATTCCTTTAACCTCCTGAAGTTCAACAAGGCCAGTGCAGGTCTTGCACCTGTGTTGGGGAAATCACCGATATCAGTATAGACTGTGTAATGAATGGATTGAGAGCAGCCCTGTAGAGAAGGACTTGGGGGTACTGGTGGACAAAACAATTAGATATGAGGCAGCAATGTGCACTTTCAGCCCAGAAAGGCAATCATATCCTGGGCTGCATAAAAAGAAGTGTGGTAGCAGGTTGAGGGAAGTGATAGTCCCCCTCTACACCACTCTTGGTGAGACCCCACCTGGAGTACTCTGTCTGGCTCTGGAGTCCTCAGTACAAGACATGGGTATGTTAGAGCAGGCTCAGAGGAGAGCCATGAAAATGATCAGAGGGCTGGAGCAGCTCTCCTTTGAAGACAGGTTGAGAGAGTTTGGGTTTTTAGCTTGGAGAAGAGAAAGCTCTAGGGAAAACTTATTGTGGCCCTTCAATACTTAAAGGGGGCTTATAAAGAAGACAGAGGCTTTTTACAAAGGCCTGTAGTGACAGGACAAAAGACAATGTTTTAAAACAGAATGAGGGTAGATTTAGATCAGCTAAAAGGAAGAAATTCTTTACAATGAGGGTGGTGAGACAACGCAACATGTTGCCCAGAGAAGTTGTGAATGCCCTATCCATAGAAGTGATTAAGGCCAGATTGGGTGGGGATTTGAGCAACCTGATCTAGTGGAAGATGTCACTGTCTATGGCAGAAAGCTTGGGCTAGATGGTCTTGAAAAGGTCCCTTCCAGCCCCAAACCATTCTATGATTCTATGACTCTATGGTAAATGGAAATGCATTAATATTTACCTTGAGAAACATACTGCCAAGAGCTGTTTTCATTTTAAAATTTAACTAATTGAATTAATTACAACATTCTGATTGTGTAATTTATAATCCTTCACAGAATTCTCAAGTATATGAATGATTCAAGGGAGGAAACCAGTGAGGTGATGCATGTTCAAAAACACACATGTAATCGTATGCATATGTGTCCAAAGAAGAGCAAAAAAGTTAATGAAGGGTCTAGAGAACAAGACCTATAAGAAGTGGCTGAGGGAAAAGGAGGCTCAGGGGAGACTTTATCGTTCCCTACAAAGGTTGTTGAAAGGTTCCTAAGCACATACCCATGGGAGTTTGGCTGCAAGGGCTGGGAGCCAACTCAGTGCCAGCATGGCCAAGGGCAGCCCTATCCTGCCATGGTGAGAGGGCCATCCTCCGTTGTGGGGAGGTCACTGCTAATGCCAACTCTTTCTCTGTGTGTGTTGCTTTGGGCCAAGGCGCCAGCGCTGGGGCTCTGATTCAGAGTCACGTGGTGCAGGTAATAGCCTTCCTTTAGCATTTGATTAATCATTCTGTGAAAACCTCTCTGCTTGCCTATGTTCCATACTGTAGTTTGTATGGCTACATTTAACATTGTAAGATTTTCCCCTAGTGAAGAAAAATTATGCTAGTAGATTTATATTTATCCAACAAAATACTTCAGAAATAGAGTATTTGTTAGCAGAAACTGACTATGTGTTCCTGAATTGCTCTGTGTTTATTTATAATGATTGTTGAATGATCTGACTGACTTATGGCCATAACAAAAATATCTAGCTGTGATAGGTTAAGACTTATTACAGAAAGTTATCTACAATAGGATACATTTTGTTTTACTGTAAGTATAAAGAAACTCTCATGCTGCATGAGGCAATTAGTTAGGTACAGTATTTCATGCATTGTCAAATGCTACAGTCACTAAATGCTCAACAATAGCCCAGATATGCCTTGAAATAGTACAATCTGCTTTATTAAGAAATTAATATTATTGGGACACCTCACTTCAAGAACTTCAAGAAGTTGCCTAGTCACTAGTAGAAAAGAAACATCTGTGATAGTTCAATGTGTTTCAATTACACTGCAATGTCAGCACTGGAAATATGCTCAGGTCTCAGTAACTCTTCTCTAAAACGTACCATAAATTACACCTTAGTTTAAAGTACTTACTTTCAATGTTATTGAAATGTTACTATGCTCAAATGTAGCTATTGAGGTTTTTTGGTAAAGGAAAAAGAAGGTGTCAGAATGCAAACAAAGACAGGGACAAATTTAATCTCATTTTTTTATACTCTGTAATTTTATTCATGTCTTTGCATTGAAAGATAGAAGTCAGGGCAGTATCTGACAGTGTATCCTTAAATGTGCAGAGAAAACCTGATATTTCAAACAACTCTGGAACTCATTTTAAAAATTATATAAAACTCCATCCTCAGTTTCTTTTCTCATTTGACCTGTTTAGTCAGATATATAATTCCTTGCTTATCACCCTACCTGGTATCTTTAAAATTATTTCAGCAGGCTTTGCCAGAGTAAAAATCATTAGTCGGAAGCAATATATTAACAGGAACAACTTCACACTTCAAAGGATTCTGCTATATTAGATGCAATTGTCTTCACAAATACTTCTGACGTACTGTTGGAAACATCACACTGTCTTTTCAAAAAGTATTATTTCTTCCATGATAGTATATGCCATCAAAATATCATTAGGATCTTGATTTTGTTGTTCTTTTCCTACATCCACATTTTGTTTACTTATCATTGTAAAAAGAGAACATTTAAATGTGGAATGTAAAAACAACTATTACTTGGTGTTACCGTGTATCAGCTGCTTTAATTATTTCATAGGTGAAAATCAGCAATAAAAGAAAATCCATGATTCACATCAATCCTATTTTACTGGAAAAACCTAGTAGAGCATCATATAAATATTTGCAAATAAAGCAGTGAATTAAAAATGCTTATTGTCATTGCTTCTATACAATGAAGGAAAATGAATGGATGTAGAAGGCGCATTAAAGTCTGGTATGGAAAAATATGGTATCCTATGGACATATTTTCTAATCTCTCCTGCACTGGGTGTGAATTTTTGATAGTGATTTATTGACACTTTATTTTGAACTGGTTATTGAGAAATTTTGAAATACAAAATTGAAAAGGCAAAAAGTTATTACATTATCTAGCAAGATCCATTGTAAATACTCAGGAATTTTTACCAAGTTTTATCAACTTTACAGACAATGATTGGAAAGAACCTAAACACATTTTCTTCAGCTACTGAAATGGCTTGGTCAAAGAGGAGGAAGAAAAGGACAGTATCTGATTTCTGGATGGATGAAAAGATCTCTTATGAGAAAAAGGATGTAGTTATTAAGGAACTATTTTGACTGTTGGAGATGTAGCAACCTAAAGAGTTTAAGCCTGTTTCGATTATCATCAGTAGACAGTCTGTAAGATCTTTATTGTTCTACTTCAGAGTAAAAAAGCCACCTGATAAACTGCCTTCTCAAGAATTAGAAAGAAAAATCCAGTACTGTCTGCAATAACATCCCCAAACCATCCAGATGATTATAGCAGTACTCCCAGGCATCTTTCATTCCATTCTCTTTTTTTTTTTTTTTTCCATCCAAATCACACTAAAGCAATTCCTTCCATACTACAGCGCTGAAGAATTATAAGTTATTCCTATAATTCCTCTAATACACAACACAGGACTTTAAATTCCTATTTGTGAACTGTATACTATAGCTACTATGATACCACTATCATAACGTAAGATACATCCCTTTACAGATTGTTCTGTGTGTATGTGTATGCACAGAGTCCTATTCATCTAATGATACATACAATATATCCTCCCCTATGCTTTGTAAACAGAGTAGGACTTTGTTTGCTTAGAAATTACTTGGCTCTTCTATTTCTTGTAATGGCTTGCACTTGCATGTCTAAATTTTACTAGCATTACTTATGATTTCTAAACCAACATTTTTAGTCAACAGTGTTTGAAGTGATGAGGGGGAAAAATGGAACAATTGTCTCATTTGTAAAATACTTGTTTTCCATTGCCATTTGTGAATTGCATTTCTCTAACAAGTGAAGAAATGAGATAATAGGCTTCATGTCTTACTACTTCTGTGTAATAAACTATAGTCTGGGTACACAGTTTTTAAATGAATTAGTTCTATGAATTCACATTATTCATACATATTTCTGGTGATATGGGAAATCACTTACTTAGTTCAAAGAAGTAAGTTAGATATGCTGTGGCCCTTACCAAAATGAAATGTAGTTATCAATATGTCTATGGCAATTCAAATGAAGATTGTACCAAAAATTTCATAAGAAGACTCAAAATCAAAACTCTTAGATTCTGATATAATTTTATTACTTCTGAAAATTTTTCAGGCAGCAAAAGTACATGAAAAATGAAAATGGTTTAAAAATAATGTATACAATATCTACAATTCTAGTTTTATGAAGCTGTTAGAAATTACCATATATGAAAATAAAACTTCCTTAAAATATTACAATTTTAGATATCAGTGTTGACAATCAAAAATAAGATAAATGTCCATTGGAAGTGTGTAATCTGTCACTCAAAAGATCTTGCAGATGTTCTACAACTCCATCATAATTCTTTTTTTAAAAGTCATCATTTACATGAACATGTAAAAAAAATAATTAATACAACTAAAGTTCCTTCTAAATGTTTTAAATAGATATTTAAAACAAGTATTGCAGTACTTTCTGACACTGATTAATATTTAATAATTCTTTGGATAATATACAGAGCATTTTTTTAAAACTCACAAAAAACCCAAACAAACACACACAAACCATGGAATAGCAGTTGTTTCTCAAATGATAACTTATACACTAAAATATATGGGGGGTTTTGGCTTTAAATGGCATGAAAATGTTTCTTATAACTATTTTTCTACGTCATTCTTTTAGTACCTATGAGAACAAATCTCTGCAGAAACATCATTAAAGGCAATTAGATATTATGTGAATCTGATCATCATTTAATAATATTATGCACCAAACAAATTATAAGTATGAAATAATGGCTGTAACATATGTAGTAATATTTTGCAACTTACCTTGAAGAAAATGGAAATATTGCTCATCAGTTATCTTTGATATTGAGGTGGTTTCTATTTTTTAGTTTTCTATCACCCTTAAGAAAAACCAAAGTTGATAGTTTGTGCTCCTGGGAAGACATTTGCTGTCAGTGACCTTTTCCATAATTGCAGTCTGAATGTCGGATATTTCTTAAAATTGTTGTGGGAGAAATATATGAAATGAAAAAGAAGATCCCCATGAGGTTTATTAACCAGTATTAATTATATTTCTCAAGTTCTGTACTTCAAAAAATTCTCTAGTTAAGTTACACTTTGTATTATTCTTCCTTTCTCTCTCTTGTGGGCCCAAAGTCAGCTAACTTTGCACCATGTGGGAAATGACTAACTTTTCATAATGGATAAAATTTTATTTTATACTTTGATTTTAGATAATAACAAGAAGGCTTCTTTGAATAACACATGGTAATATTATTTCTTAACAGATTGCCTTAGCTAACCAGAATCTATATATATTTATCTCATCTTTCTAGTTTATGTAGAGACTCACATATTTATGATATGTAAAAAAGAAGCTCCAAAATTACTATTGTTTAATTAGTTGAACTGAGAGAAATGTCTGCTCATGGCTTGGGCATACTCCTCACTGGGTAAAAAAACTGGCTAGATGGCCAGGCCCAAAAGAATTGTGGTGAATGGAGTTAAATACAGTTGGTGGCCAGTCACAAGTGGTGTTCCCCAGGGCTCCATATTGAGGCCAGCTCTGTTTAATATCTATCAATGATCTGGATGAGGAGATTGAGGACACCCTCAGCAAGTTTGCAGATAACACCAAGTTAGGTGGATGTGTTGATCTGCCTGAAGGTGGGCAGGCTCTACAGAGAGATCTGGACAAACTGGATTGATAGGCTGAGGCCAATGGTATGAGGTTTAACCAGGCCAAGTGCCAGGTCCTGCACCTCATGCCACAAAACCCCAGGCAATGCTACAGGTTTGGGGAAGAGTGGATGGAAAGCTGCCCAACAGAAAAGGACCTGGGGATGCTTGTAGACAGCCAGCTGAACAAGAGCTAGCAGTGTGCCCAAATGGCCAAGAGGGCCAATAGCATCCTGGCTTGTATCAGAAATAGTGTAGCCAACAGGACTAGGGAAGTGATTGTCTCCCTCTACTCAGCACTGTTGAGGCCACACCTTGAATACTAAGTTCAGTTTTGTGCCTCTCACTACAAGAAGGACACTGAGGTGCTGGGATGTGTCCAAAGAAGGGCAATGAAGCTGGTGGAGGGTCTAGAGAACAAGTCTTAAGAGAAGCAGATGAGGGAACTGGAGTTTAGTCTGGAGAAAAGGAGGCTCAGGGGAGACCTTATCACTCACTACAACTACCTGAAAGGAGGTTGTCGCAAGGTGTGTGTCGGTTTGTTTTCCCAAGTAACAAGCAGTGGGACAAGAGGAAACAGCCTCAAGTTGCACGAGGGAAGCTTTAGATTGAATATCAGGAAAAATTTATTCCCTAAAAGGGTTGTAAAGCACTGGAACAGGCTGCTCAGGGATGTGGTTGAGTCACCCTCCCTGGAGGTATTGTGTAGGTGTGGTGCTTAGTGACAGGGCTTAGTGATGGACCTGACATTGTTAGGTTAATGGTTGGACTTGGTAATCTTAAAGATCTTTCCCAACCAAAGCAATTCTATGATTCCATGATTCTATGAAATCTGTTTTCTCAGATTCCCTTAAAAGACCAACATTTACAATTAATTTCAGACTAATTGAAAAGATGTATTATATTTGCAGTTACAAGGATCTCTAAACCTGCTTGTATTATCATTGAAAAGAGGTGGAAAAGCGGTGTATGAAAACTCTGAAAAAATGATAAAGGGTCTGTGAAAAGATTAACATCTTGCACTCCAGATTCACTGTAGTTTTTGTGAAGAGTTCAATAGATAAAGCAAACAGAAGAAATAAGGAAAATGCAAAATACTGAATTTGTGTTGCTCTTTTAGAAGAAACGTGTTTGGAGAGTAAATAGAAGTGTACACAGAGAATTAAGGAACAGTTCTGTAAATCTAAGAGAGCTGGAATTAATTTGTTTTGAATATCTGAAAGTTAGTTTCAACAACAAAAAATTGTCATGTGTCTCTCTATTTAAAACCATACAGCCAATTATATTTTGTTGCTTAAAGTGATTAACTATTTTTAGTTTGTATTGATCATAATGATTCATGGTCATTATGGAGTAAGGCTGAACAGGTCATTGTGAACAGTGATAGTGCTCTTCATTGCCAGCTTCCTGGCAATTTTATTATCTAAATTGATTAATAATAATTATTGTTCACATTTCTGACCTTCAACAACAACAGGAGTATGTGAGTTTTCTAAAGACCAGTTCTCCCTATTTAAAAGAAATCATTTGAAGGATTCAATGTATTAGAAGAATATTTGACGCTCTTCATTAAAGGCTGTCCAGGTATGGCCATCTACTTCTTACAACATCTCCTACAATATCCTGAATTTCAATTGTTTAATATAATTTCCTTAAAAATCTACTGTTTGTTCTCTAATATTCCATGGAAAGGTAGGCAAAGCTGGCAAAAATGAGTTTTGAATAGCTTAAGGAAGAACTTCTTTTGAGCTTAAGTGGCAGAGCTTTGTCTGCCTGCAACATCAGAAAATGTAAGAGCTTGTGTCCATTGTGCATTCCAGCATTATGGTTATCCTAGTTAATATTAGCTATTTTATTATGATTGTCTTTGTAGGAAGTGTGACAATAGGATACAATTTCATTTGCAGCACAGGTTTGTTCAGGAGAATATAGGTCTATTTGCTACAGGTGGGGTGGTAATCTGGAAGTGCTACAAACTAATGAAAATTATGAGACACCTTTTTCATGCCTGAAAGCCTAAACAGGAATATTAGATCTCAAGTTATTGTTAATAAACCAGCAGGATTATGAAACAATTAGGGAACTCATGAGAAGAGCTGGGGAGTTATTGCTTTTCATTAATTTCAAAATCTTCAATTTCATAGCCAGAATGGTGCCCTCAGAGTGGCTATTTTGCAGCTATCAATCTGCTGCCTTCTTCCTCAATTTATTATAAAGGTCTAATTAAAATAAAAAAGTGATAGGGTACTGTGCAAATCTTCAGTTAGTGCAATAGCCTCTCACTCAATGGAAAAGATGGGATGCTATATGTTGCCATATGTGGAATTGATGATTGACAGACATACACCAGGGATAATGAAGGTTTACTGGATTAAAGTTCATGAGAATGAATCTGTGCAGATCTTTCCTGTTGTGTTGGGTTCAGCTAGGATAGGGTTAAGTTTCCACAGAAGCTGGGAGGGGCCGAAGCCAGGATGGGATATTTGATACCATACTGACCTCATGCCCACTATATAAGGGTGGATGGCAGGCAGCAGGCTGGGCAGGGCACAAGGGTCTCTGATACAGAGCTGTAGGTGCAGCTCTAAGCAGTTCAGTGTGTTTTACATCACTCGCTTTATATATTATTTCATTATTATTATTGTTATTACTGTCACTACTTCCCCTCTTGTGGCGTTCTATTAAATTCTTATCTCAGCCCATGGGGTTTTGCCTTTTTTCTCCCTATTCTCCTTCCTATTCCTGGGAGGGGAGCTGTGAGGGAGTAGCCATGTGGTCTAGACCACAACACCTGTCTACATGGCACATACTACTTACAGAAACAAAGATGAGCAATAAAGAAGATATGCAAAACACTGACTGCATTGAAATATATCTTAACGTGCAAAGAAAGTTAGTCAATTTTATGTGAGACCAGGAATGAAGCTCTTATAACTTGACACTAAAATCTATGGTATAATTATTATTGAGAAGGTAGGATCCATTCACTGCAATAAGAATTTTAGAAGGAAATTATTTAGGTAGACTTTTGGAATTTAGTGGTCTCTAAGGGAAAGTTAAAAAATTTAAAGGCTTGAGCTCTTTGATTGTCAAAGAGAAAGATAAATAAAACAGATAATAAAAAAAAGAGATAGTATTACAGA
This sequence comes from Coracias cyanogaster, assembly GCA_033124195.1. Classification (NCBI taxonomy): domain Eukaryota; kingdom Metazoa; phylum Chordata; class Aves; order Coraciiformes; family Coraciidae; genus Coracias; species Coracias cyanogaster. The sequence continues at coordinate 27,933 of JAVSBS010002383.1, read as the reverse complement.
GCATTTTCCAGACAAAACAATACAGAACTACCTACTGCCACAGTTCCTTGTTTGTATCTATCAGTATTCTTGTTTCTAGCCAAAAATTCAACATTTGGAATTATCTCAAAATAAGACATTTCCAGCTACGGCAATGTCACATAACTTGTATTTCTGAGGCACTTCTGATGTTCAAAATAGGAACTAATTCAAGATGGATTGTTGATGCCATTTCACTAAATTCAAATGTTCCTGCTGGAATGACTGGTTACAATCTTAGTTTTGGGAAAGAAGCCATCAGTTCTTCCTTCACTAACATTGGTAGCATAGGAAAAGATAACAGTTGCAGATATACGAACAGAATGTTGTGGCCACAGGATAAACCCCAAACAGGCTGTTTTCAAAGTTGGTATAACTCGGTATTGAGAGGTCATGGATGTGAACAAGGAAAAGGGTCATCAGAGCTAAAACTGGAATTTCAGAGCATCATCTGAATTGATACTCTGGGAAAGTACCTTTATTTCAAGATTCAAAGCTTAGTGTAGGTACTGAAGAGACTTTAAGTTGGAATAGGGAAAGATCCAGGAATCTGCCACCTGAAATTATAAATACATTCATATTTCTACTGAAAAATTTTTAGATCTTGTAAAAGGGTTCACTTAATCATCAGGATACAGAAAATTTAAATCAGATCTAAATCCTGCCCTCAAGATTATAATCTATTGCCGTAGATATTATAGCTGGCAACACTAACTATGCAAGGAGGAAAATGAATTATAGGGGATGGGAGAGTTGCTAATTATCCACAAAATTATTACACCGAGTAATGATGTTTTTTCACTTAGTCAAGTGGGAAATTTAGTATTTTAGACAGTGCAACAGATAACTTTCTGGAAAACTGGCAAGTACCCAAGCTTACTGTAGATGGTACTTTCTGGTAACAGATGTTTTGTGAAAGATTTCATCCTGTGAGAATGAGCACAAGACTAAGCAATACTGAAAAGTGAACTGTCATTGAAAATATTAGCTACAGAAGCTGAGAAATAGGGAAGGAGATAAAAGCTTTCAGATTAGCAGGAACACAAACTCTTTTACATCTTCTATTTGGACAAAGCGATGGGCTACCAGTGACAATTGACTTTGTAACTGAGGAATTAATACTAACATGTACTGTATCAGTTATTGCCACATAGTATCAATCTGATAAATTCCCCGATCTTTGTGTAAGGTCTTGCCTTTCTTTCCATATCTCTGAGACATCATTTGTTATTAATTATGTGTCAGTTCTTCTTTTATTTCTTTCTATTAGACCTACAGGTATAATTGTGGTTCTGGCATATTTTCAATTCACATGGTTATTACAGTGTATCAAATAAGGATGGATATATGAGAGAGTTGTCATTCTAGAATTTACAATGATAACAATTTACTACTGTAGATCTGCAGGTTTCTTTCTTGAGAAGTAATGTTAAATAGTCTTTACAGCAGAGATACTGGCTTCTTATTAAAATTTAGATTCCTTGTTTCCCACTGTCTGTGGAGTGTATAAGGCATAGCAGGTACACATAAGCAAATGTTCAGTAACCTTATTTGCTTGTGCTGCCCTACATACCCATCCGGGCTTGTTGATGGTTCTTTAAAAGGTATCAGTAAAATATGTTTTCCATAATCTGGGAGATTTTTTTTTTTTATACCTCAGTCACTTTAGAGGAAAATAGTGTTATGCATAAAATCACTGTTATATTGAGTATGATTCTGCTTGGATTTGTTATGGAAATATCAATGTAGGTGTTTGATATTGACATAAAATAAATTTATGAGTGTACTCATTAGAGATTTGAGGACAAGGACATATAGAAGGATCAGTAACAGGAATGCCAAACTTTAACTACAGAAATAAATGGGTTTGTTTTGAAGACATGTGAAGGAAAGAATGTAATTCATGTATTGTCTAGAGTATCTGAAAGGTACTGGAAATTATGTGCTATGTAGGTTGCTGTATGACAAGATGACAGGCACGTGCAACATGGGTGCACAAAGGGAAAGCCCTGCTTAACTAACCTGATATCCTTCTATGGTAAGGTCACTCACCTAGTGAATGAAAGGAAGATGGTGGATGTAGTTCATCTTGATTTCAGCTTTTGATACCGTCCATCACAGCATCCTTCTGGACAAGATCTCCAGCTGTGAGATGAGTAGACACATGGTGAGATGGGACAAGAACTAACTGAACGGTAGAGCTCGAAGAGTTGTGCATGAGATAACGGTCATTCTAACTTACCCTTCAAAAGAGAGAAAAACAATCATATGCACGATATATTTTATACAGTTGCCCTCCAAAGACTATGTCAGACAGGGAAAATGGTAGCAAACACCACCAATTCACTTAAACCTGTAGGATAACACCACAAGAAACAGGAGCCAGTATCTTATGGAAGGCCATAACAAAGATGATGAGCACTCATTTGGGCTGGGTTAGAGTTAATTTTATTTGTAGCTGCTCGTATGGTGCTGTCTTTTGAATTTGTGACCAAAACAGACCAACCTTTTAGCTCTTCCTGAGCACTGCTTTCACAATGGCCATCTCTGTTTCTCACACTGCCCTGCCAGAGGGTAGGCTAAGGGGTACACAAGATGCTGGGAGAAAGCACAGCTGCCATAGCTGACCCAAACTGAACACAGGCATATTGTTATATGAAGTCATGCTCAGCAATAAAAGCTGGGGAAAAAGAAGATGAAGGGGAGGGAGGAATACTAAATTAAGACATTTGGAGTTATGGTGCCTGTCTTCCCAAGCAACTGTTACGTGTGAGAGAGCCCTGCGTTTCTGCAAATGACTAAACATCTGTCTGCTGATGGGAAGGAGTGAATAAATATCTTACTTTGTTTTGCTTATCCATGTAGGTTTTGCTTTACCTGTTAAACTGCATCTCTCAACCCCTGAATTTTCACACTTTTCCCCTTCCAATTCTCTTCCCCATCCCACTGACAGGGAGCGAGTGAGCAGCTGTGTGGGGCTGAGCTTCCTACTGGGGTTAAACCAACCATCAGGAAAGGCAGAGTTCATGGTACATAAAGGTATTTGGGAATAGATCTTTAATTCAGGCCTGTGCTCTGGTGGTTTTTCACACCAGCCCCATGACAGAATCCATTTGGGAAAGCAAGTAACCATAAGAGATTCAAGGTTGCTTCATTCATTCTCAGGCTGTAGTACTGGCACAACATAAAATCTTATACTTTAGAGTTATTTACATTTCTGAGAAAACAGTAAAACCAGTACATGCATTGTTCTGTCTTTTTAACAATTGTCACTGTAATTTTTCAAAATTTATATCCAGCACATCCTGAACTCAACTTTGTGTCTGCCACGTCTTTTCATACTTAATTCCAAATCAAATATTTTGTTATTTTCCTTGATAATTTTTGGTTTCTCAGGTGAATGTGAAATACCAGACAACGGGCAAATTCTATTTCCTCCTCTATCAAGTGGACTGTGATTCTTCACAAGGAAACTATCAACAGTTTGGACACAACAGAATGAAATCTGACATTCATTCTCTAATATAAGTTACTGTAGCCCAGCTACATTGTCTTTATAGATTAATAATGAGATCTTGTTTAACAATCAGTGCAACTCAGGCATGTTTTACTTTCTCCCCGGAGGATCAATTGCTTATCTCATCAAAAGGATGATAATTGCCCCTGTCTGTCAGTTGATATGATTTTTATCTGGACACAAACTACATCAGCAGACTGAGCTGAGCTTCCAGCCTTGCTAGTGGTAAGGGATTCAAAATTCATGTTTATCATATGCAGGAGATAGATGCGGTAGCTAGCTTCAGGCACTGCATTAGCACTAAAGTCCATTAATTCTAATTATGTTTTGCATATAGAGAATATTAAAATGTTTAAATTAATAAAGGAGAAGGGCTATCCCCTTGGCACAGCGTCTGCATATTAATATAGTTTTCTGTGCAGGAGATGATCTGTGCACGCAAGGAGCATTCCACCAGCCACTGGAGAGCACATAAAGCTGTTTAGGGAATGTGTGCCAACCGCAGCCATCTCAAAGCATCTCTGTTCACTAGTCCATAGACTTTTATTTTTATAGTCTTTCAATAAGAATGAGATCATCAGCTTCTTGAATGAAGGTAGGATGTGAGTGATGCAGCTCAGCTGTACATGTCATGTACATGGATATGCATATGCATATGAAGACTGCATAAAACAGATGCTACACTTCCTTATTGTCTTCTATATAAGGGAATTAGTTATTGCAATGGTAGTTCAGCTCTTGTATGGAAACAGGTAAGGGGCCAGGATGATTACAGCAAATCCCTGATAGAGACTGAACACTTTCCTTTCATCTACATTTAGAATTTTCTGGATCTTTCCTGAACTTTTTATTCTCTCTTGGTTTCCATCTGGTAATTTTTAAGTGATTACAAGATGTAATCTTGTTTGAACTAACAAAATCACCATGCAACATCTTTTCCTTTGTTGCCTGTTAGAATCTATTCCTTTACCTTCTATCTCTGCTAAATATAAATCCTTTACTCCAATATTTTATTTTCATTACTTAATTAAATAATTTAAATGTGTACATTTTCAGAACCTAGTAATAATAATGGATCAAAAATTCGCTTCCCTCTTATACCCTGCCAGCAATATCAAGGAAGAAGTAAGAACAATCCAATTAACTATCACTGAAGCCTATAATCCAGCATTCCTAACCTTAAGGAAAAACAGATGGATATCCATGAAAAATAAATGGAAATTTTAAACTATATTCTAAAATGTTAAGAAGATAAAGAATGTTGTACAATACTAATACTATTTATGAGAAACCGAGAAGAACAGTGTTTTAAAGCTCTATGAGGCAGTCCTTAAAACTTCTGGTAAATCTTTAAGTACTGTCTCATTAATACGTGTAGGTCCTTTTAAAGTCAAGGAACATCAGTTTGATATCAGGCTTGGACTTGGTATAGAAATAGTGATCTGTAACTGCCAAACCTTAACGATAGGTCTCCGTGGTAAAAAAACAAAGGATCTATATGGATCATTTAACCTGGAAATTTCAAACAGTGCTCAGATCCCTTCAAAATTGTTGGGATTTATCAATGTTTTTTTGACATCTGTTATGGATATGTTCACATGGTTTTCTGAAAGGCAAAAAAAAGCTTTTTCTGCCTTGTCTTACTGGATAGAGGACTATGTAGCTTGCCTCAGCATGTTATCATACATGATCTAGTAATCCCTGATGAGGGACAAGTATATCAGCTTGCACTCTGTACTGTGGTAACATAGCAGTTACTTTGTTCTGCTGAGAGCTCACGTCAGGCTGGAGTGTGGGCAGAGGAACAAGTAGCTGCCTTGATACTCTGAATCCTCTGTGGTACATTGACAACTTACCAGCCCATCATGTCATTCCACTATAACATTCTTTTTCCAGATGTTTTGTCTTTTTAAGATCTTTTGTATGAATATTATTTTCTTTCTGTGCACAATGAATAACACAGGTTGATTAGTCTACAACCTCCCCTTACATATTGTTTGAAAGTCAGGGCTCCTCAGAGGATACATGTCCTTACACAACCTTCTTCACCTGGCTGCTCTTCATGAAGATAAATAATGTTCATATACAATGTTCAACAAAAATGTTTTTCTGGGGAAAAAAGTACTAGAGGTTTCTGTTTCTCCATTATCAAGAGCTTGGAAAATTTACAGTTATCTCTGGTGCTGTTTGTCATGCAGACTGCTTGTCTGGTTTGTGCTGAAAGACTGAGTAATACTTGATGCAGAAAAAGCCTATGAAAAATATTTACTTTGTATTGGACTTTGTTGTACTGTCTCTGTCACAGTATAGCACTTTGTCCTTAGAGGATATGACTTCATTCTCTTGCTCTACAGATTCTTTATTTTCCAATCTTTTAAAAAGAGTCTATTTTTCAAAATTCATTCTTTTACCTCCTTTTCCCTGGTCTGATGGATCTCTTAACTCTCCCAGTGTCTCACCAGCCTCTTTCTCACTGCTGTTCCTGTGTACCTTTTTTAAGTTGACATCTAGGCAGTCCTGGACAAATGGAGGGAGCACCTAACTGTCCAGTTTAATAAGTGAGTGCTGATATACTTAAGGACAATAAATATGGAAAATATTGAAGTAGAAATGCCATTGGGTATTAGAGCCTGTTTGTTGGCAGTATGCTCAATAAAATACTAAATCGGTGCATTTCTTGTTTTAGTTTTATGAAGTCAGGAATTTGATACAGAAGAAGTACAAATTCAGTATTTCTAATTACTTGTTTTGTCAGGAACTGGCAAATACTACTCTGTCATAACACCGGAACCCTAGAGAAAACATATTAGAAGGAGATATCATAACTTATCAAAGACTGATTACAACTTCCAAGAAAACTTAACATTATTAAGGTAGGAATGGCATGAATCATGGTAAACATTACATGCCCTATATCAAAATAAACTCTGCATTGCAAAATAACTAAAGCAGGCCTCTCACACTGTTTTAAAAATATATTCACCAGCTGTATACCCAAATGTAAATCTCAAGCTAAAAGTCTTTCATTTTCTTTCTATAGTCAGTGGAAATGCACACTTTAACTCTTCTCTTTTTTTTGTTCCAGTTGTTCCTAGACAAATTGGACAAGATATTTTTGGCTTGTTTTATTCAAAGGTACCCTAGAGGAAAATTCTATGGCAGACATACAGCTCATCTACATATTCAACTAGGAATTTGGCACATAATTTTAAGAACTGCTATGCATACTAGCAAAAAATGCCAACATTAGAGAAACTAAAGATGGGGCAAACCAAGTGAAAAATACATGACATGATGTAATTCAACAGGATAATACTACTTACAGAGTAATTTATGCTTGAGCATGGTGTAAAATAATACAAGCCTTTTTTTCTATTTTTTCTCATTCTTTAGATAATGGAACACTGAAAATCAGGCAATACATTTAAATATTTTTATTTAAAAAGCTCTGGGGTTTGCCTAGGAAATGCAGAAATATTTAAGCTTTTTTTTCAGATTAAGAAAAGTAGTAACGAATAAGATGTCTATCTCTTTAGTAGCAGTGGCTCAAAAATGAGGCTTCCAGCTGCTAAAATAGCTTGCAGAAACATTACATTGCATCACTTCATTTATATAGTTACCTTATTTATGGTCTTTAAAGGCCTGCAGTCATACAGTATCAACCTCACAATAAAAAATAATGCAGATTTTGACTAATGTAAGAACTCTAACATTGACTGCATTCTGACAGATACTCTACCTACAAATCTTCAAAACTACCAATACCCAGGAAGGGGTTGATGGGGAGGAAAGATATATTCCAGACATTTTACATAGTTTATCAGAGGACCTTGCAGTATAGGGAGCTGAAGCCAATTAAGCAGTGGATAAATAATAAAAGAGACAGAACAATATTGATGCATAGGAGAAATGACAAAGATCCTTAAACCTTTTTCCTTTTCCTCCATGTCTTACAGAAAAACCATTTACTGAAGAAAAAAAATACATGCTATGTGATCACACACAACTGAATAGGATTCAGATACACTGAATGAATTTTTCTTCTGTTCCAAAGGGTGTTTTGTTTCTTAAAATTGGTATAGCTTTTATGCAATCACTTTCAATTAAAATGGAAAAATGGGTTTTGCAGTCACTCAAGCTTATGAATTAGTAGCAGAATATTCCAATAGTCTGCCTTGGCTAAGGGCCAAAATTGATTTAAAGCTGTGATTTCCCTTCTGTGGGGAAGCTAAAACTAAATCTGGCTTTAGCATAACCCCCACCCACCCACACACACACATTATAGGGCTCTATCGAAATATAAAAAGGGTGACTAGATAGAATCACAAAAAGTACTTTTTCTTTTCTTCAGACTGATAAAATGATAGCCAAGGATTCTTTGCATTGTATAATTCATCGAAAACACTACTTCATTTTATAAATAGCACATTTAGAATTCAGTATCTGCATGTACAACTTGATACCTGTATTCATAGTAATTCATTGCATAAGTCACCCTGTTATAAATGACACAAGTCAACATTACCATAAGATCTGAACCTCACTTAAGCCAAAAGAAAAGTTCTAACTTGCATAAAAAAACGCAAATACTAAGTCTGCCAGCTATGAAAAAAAAAAAAAAAAAGAGATATTTTGATTGTAAGATATGTACCAAAATATATGAAATAATTAAAATATGATAAGTGGTTAAATGACAAATTGCCATCTGGGAGATATTTAATGTTAGCTATGGACAAGAGTTCTAATATATGCATATATACCTTGTGTATTATTTATTTATACATAAATAAAATGAATGTAGTTATGTAAGAATAGAAATGTCTTTGTGAGCCCCTTGCTTTTGCAGGTTATAAAATGTTAGTATTCAACATCTTTCTTGACCTGCTACTGTTACTGGGCCTTCTTCCTCTGATGTTTAGAAACATAACATTTCTTTCCAGGGTAAATTTCACTGCAGCTCATTTTACTCATTTGCTTTTGCATTCATATTATCCTTCAAAACGAATAATTCTCCACTCATCTCCTCCTCTTTCCCCTAATTTGTTTTCAAACGTGTTCTCAGACTTTATTTTACTACCTTATTCTTGCCTTTTCCTCAATTTCTTTAACTTGCAAGTGTCAAAGTTACTGCTACTTCTATTACTTCATCTTTGTGGAAAATTCCATTCTTAAAGTAGTAAGCTAATAATCCTTTTCTGTGTTGACAAATCTTTTAATTTCTGTCATCAGTGTGTTCAGCTTTTAGAAATTCTTTTTACATTATCAGTGAAAATATTAAATAATAGCTTCAAGAAGGACAATTTTGGAAGTCCAGTCCTTTAATATGACTCACTTACATGTTTCAGTGACAGTGACAGTGTCTTATCACCATCACTGCAGCTGCACTGCAGCTGTGTCTGCATGTAGCCTCATACATGACTGGCCCTGATCTGCTTCCTAGCTTGCCCTTGAACCTATTCATAACTAAACAAGTGGTGGATGGCCACTAGACCATATCTGACTTTGGTTACTTTTTTCTGGACCTAACCTGAACCTGACTTTCTAGCTCAGCATCCTGGCTCCTTACCGGTGAGGCTACTGCCCCAGCCTGCCTTGCTTTGACTCTCACCTGATGTCTTGCCATCCCTTGAAGAGCAGCCAGCCCTTGCCTCTACCTGACAGTATCTACTATCATCCTTTGATGATGGCTAGTGAAAAATGTAAGTCCCCTTTGACCTTTACTGTCCCCAAGAATGTCTATAACTTTTGGATGGAGCTACTAACATGGCAGTTGGACAAGATTCAGAAACTGACATTTCATGAATCGAGGCCACCATGAACTGCAGCTTTGACAGTACCAGAGATTTGCCTCAGTTCATGTCTTCATATCAGTAGCTTCTGCTATATGCAGGAGCTGTAAAAATAAGCATTTCTCTACGTTTTCATTTCATATCAGGCTATAAAACCACTTTACCACAGTATACATAAGGTATCCTGTCAAATAATCAAACCACTAGCTAAAACTAGTAAAGCTATTTTCAGGAAGAGAATTATGTCTTCTGCCTGACCCTTTGATGACAGATGTTTGTGGTCAGTTTCATAAAACAACAGCACTTTTTTTTTTAGTTTAATATTTCTGTAAAACATACACACATTCAGTTTTTCTGGAAGTCCATGCTTTTCAACCAAATGTTTGGTCATTTCTTAGGAAAAATTATCTGCTTCAATACATCAAGAGGAAATTAGCTTAGTGTGGCCTTTACAGTCCCAGGATTTGGCTCTTCAATTCCATTTTCTTAAACTTGCCTTCTTATCCATTTTGCAGTTTTGCATGGTAATACTCTCAGATTATTTTCCCAAGCTGCTAACGAAAACATGTTCTCAGCCCATCAATTCTGTATACTCCTTTAGCAAGAAGAAAAGCTAATCACTGTAATACCCCAGATTTACCCATTTACCTTCTCTAGTCTGTGGCTTTTCAGTATTTCTGGTAATACATTGGTTTGTGCACAGGACTCCACGTTAGGAGTAATTGCTTTTGCTCCATTTACTTTTATGAAGGTACTATATTCATCTTGTGTTACAGCATTGTCTATTCACCTTTATAAACTTTATATGCATTCTACTCTGCTGTTCTCTGTGTGAGATGAAGTGGCAAGCTGACCTGTTCTTAAGATCTGTTGACTGCTTGTCTATCAAGGCGTTAATAATGAATGCCCAGCTGTGATGGGCTGGGTATATGGTTAACATAAGTGATAGACAAATGCCCAAGTAATTCTTATATGGTGAAATAAGGTATACAACAACAGAGCACATCTGCCCATAAAGACACTTTGAGGATACTTTTGATCATGCTTGGTTTAGTTCCAAAGCTTTTGATGTTCTTGCTTCAAGTAAACAAGATCAAAATAGCATAATAATAAGCCATTTTAAACAGCATCCCTTGAGCAGTAATCCATTCAAGACAGTGGGAGGAGATGGCTGCATACTAGCTCACTGCACTGCCAGACTGTATTCTGAAAGCATATGATATTAAAGGTTCTTATCATGTGGAAGCCATCTAAGCATCAACTAGGTTTAACTCAGCAATCAGAGACTGTAATTTATAAAATTAGTATAAAGAACATCATCACATTCTATTGGTTTTTTGGAGCTTCTTACAATATTATTTAATCATTATATTCTCACAACATTTCCTATGTATTGCATATAATCTACTACCTAATATAATGTATGAAGTTTTTTGTATTTCATCTGCATGATTTTTAGTTCACTTGCCTTTATCCCCCAGCTCCCTATGCTCAGTCCTTTTCTCCATGTTCAACTATTTTTTCTTTTCCAACAGATTCTGTCTGGACCTTGATGACCTCTACTTGGAAAATTTTAAGAGCTTCATCATAGGTCAATTTCTGTTACCTCTTCCTGAGTTTTCTGTTTCACATCATGTGCTCATTTAGGGATTTGATCCCTTAATGTTCCAAAAATGACTCATTAGATCAGACATAATTTCTTCTGTAGTACTTCCTTTGTTAGAATACATTTCTGAAACCTTTACAGTGTTACCACTGTGCTACAACTCAAAATCCCTTGTTATCCTTAGGATGCAGGGATCTAAATTACAAGTTTCCTGCTCACTACTGGGGCATGTAGACTAATGGTCAGATTCAATATAAAAGCAAAGTTTACCAATGTGTGTTAGGCATGCTCCAGTGTGCCATGGCAGATGTTATCTGTTTTGTTTCTGGTTAGTTTACGGTATGGACACCGTATACTTTGTGTAAAAGAGAGTTTCTGGACAAAAGGAATGAAGGCTGACTTTGTCTTGTCTCAGCAGCTGTGCACTGTATCATAAGAATCATAACGCAGAAGGAAAAGATTTTCCCTGAAAATAGCTGAGCATGTTCAGCTAGTGAAATCTTCTAGAGAGTGAGAAGTAAGGGCAGCCACATAAAAGACGCAGCAGGCAGTGAAACCAAACTGCTCCACTGATGCATTCCTAAGGAAAGACTGAACTTGGCAACTGTGAATGTAGCAAACAGGAAGTGCAGGCTTCAGCATAAACAGAGTATGTTTCCTTTCAGTAGGGTAGTCACTTTAGCTCACAGTTAAGTAAGTACACACTTAATTTACAGCAATTGTTATAGACAGGCACGAAAGGGACTTTAATGAAGCCCATAGTCTTTCGTTAGTCTGTTCTTTACACAATTAAAAATATTTCTCCTGACATCTGCTGAGAATTGTGTGATGTTATTTCTAACCCAAAAGTGATTGAAAGTTGCTTGATGGTGAACAAGCCACAAGAAAATACCCACTTCATAAGGAAACACTGGATAAGAGAAAGAGTAGTTTAGAAGCCCTTTATTGTAACTTGCATTTGTTGTGAAAATGGGAGAATAAATCAGGTCTTGTGAGGCCGGCACCAAATATGCGACAGACGCAAATCAGGGAACAAATAATAATTGTTTATTTACAGCAACACTTACAGGTTCTTTTTGATTGCCGATGATAAATTAAGAGCTAGAGGTACACTAAAGGTTGTATAACTAATATTATAACAACAACTCACTAAAAACCGACACACACACAAACATGCACACTAACAACAACAACTTGCCTGCTGTAAGCCCAGCCGCCTGGCTGATAGACAAGTCAAACAGAAATATAGTGGAGCAAAAGATAGTACAGTTACAATGAAAAGGAAAAAAACCCAATACATTCAGGGAAGCATAGAAATGCACCTGAGGAGAAATGTGAAATACACCCGGGGAGAAAAAGTATATCACTCAGCCCACAAGGCGTCCTGAGTTGGGGGGATGGAGAGGGCGAATTCGTCAAATCCGTCCAGTCATTGGTATGGTTCTGAGTTGATTTTATCCCTATTTTTGGGCCGAGATTGGGGTGATATTTATACTCAAATTTCACATTACACCACCGGTGTATACATGGAGGTGGGGAATACTATAGACAATCTTATCACTTATGTTAATGTCACAAAGTCCATTAATTTACACCTGCATGGTGGAGGTAACGGCTCCTTTGTTTAGGGCAGAAAATTGGGGACTGGGCCTCCACCTTATTTTACACTCCTCCAGGCATCCAGATAACACCAGGTATTGATCTAGTGATGGTTGCCACCTCACCTAGTGCTTGCCACCTTGTCTGTCCAGTGCTGAGTTTCATGCTTCCAGGCATGCAGCTAAATGGTGTACGAGACTTGGACTTTTGTGACTAACTTTGCTCTCTCGATAGCATTACCTGACAGATCTGAATCTTCTCTATTTCAAAGACCACCTTGTTTCTGCATCTTAATATAACCTAGTGATATATATATATTTTTTTTTTTTTTTAATGAGAACTTTTTGTGAAACATCTGCTAGCAGGTTCACTTCAATATATCAGCAGGGACCTTTTCACACATACGACCAGAGGTTTTATACTGGTTACCTTTTCATTCAGATTGTTATAAAACTGACTTGCTTATGTTCTGGTGCTTTCATACATGGCTTGGCACCCATGCTCTCTAAATATGCAGGAATAAGAGCTTTCTGGGGGTTTTTTGTACTGCCTGGGTCGTTTCTGTAAATTCATGAAAACATTTGGAGACCACTTTCTGAGTGTCACTATTGATAACTGTTATTAATGATTAATCTATTTTTTACTATCTGCAGGACTCAGTATTATTCAAACATAGATGAATAGTTGTCTGAGTATTCTTATTTCCCTTTTTTCCTCAAAGCTAATGTTTGTAAAATGTGAAGATAGTTAGAAATTAAATTCTGATCTTTTAAGTTGCAACTAGTTCAACCTTTTAAGTCACAGTTTAGTTAGAAATGGTTTGGTAGTCACTGTGCAGGGATTTAGTTTTTAGGTGTTCTTGCTATTGCTTCTCCAACAGAGGTTCGAAGAGAAATTAGAAATTTATTTCTTCCTCCTTGGATGTTCTACTCATTTCTTAAATAAACTTGAGCAGCCTTTCCTTGTCCAACTCTGAAATCTGGAAGCTAACAAAAAATGAAAAAAAAACCCCAAACTCCTAGACATCTAAAAAAGGAAACAAACCTTAAACAGTAGTATTGATAAAGAGTGAACTGAGACTCAAGCATGAGTATTTCTTTACGCTTTGTTGTCAGTTGTATTAAGTATTATTTTAGGAACCAGCTGTTAGGTGGGTTTTTTTTTGATTTGGGGTTGTTTGGTATTTTATCTTATGCTTTCTAAGGATATTTAACTAAGCAGGTGCAGATCAATTTATATTAGGCACAAGGTACATCACTGTACCTCAAAAAGAGATAACCATTACTTTTTGTACATTTTTACATAGAAAATATTACCAATTTCAGCTATGATTTTTCTACTTATTGGAGTATATAAATGATGCTTTATAAAAAGAAACATTTCAGTCAGTTGAAACGCTGAAAGAATAACTTTATAGTATCTAGAAAATTTTTTTACAATTTTCACAAAATAGGATGACTTACAAATGTATATTATATATTTACACACTTTAATATACTTTCACATAAGGCATTTGTATTAGGCATTTTTTTCTGATCAGTGGCTCCATAGACTAAATACAAAAAACTAAAGAATAATTTCTGAAATCTAATGTCAAATAGTTTCTATTTTCACAAATAAAGCAGCTTGATTTTAAAAATAAATGATATATTGAAGTAAAATGTATACATAAATTAGTTTTAGTTATTAACAGATATGTCACATAGCAAACACACTTCTAAGACAATAGTATATTTTAAAATGTTGTTTGAAAATCTCACATTATAATTTTAATTTTAAAAATAAAATTCTGAACATTTATTTTTTTAAAAATAACTTAATTTCCTTTTACTCATTCTTCTCTTGCATTAGGTATTGCTCACTAGTATCATTGTATCATCCTTTATTTAAGGTAGAAAAGATCCTCTTGAGATCATGTAGTCTAATTTCTCTGCTTAAAGTAGAGTCACTTAGAACAGGCTGCACAGGATATCGCCAAGTTCAGTTTTGGACATCTCAATGGATAGAGACTCCACAATCTCTGCAACAATTTTGCTTGCATTTCCATTCCACTGTAGTTTAGTTTGTGTCCATTTTCTTTTGTCCTTTCACTGGTGTATTGAGTCTACAATGGAATTAATCTTATTCGTAGCAGCCTGTGTGGTGCTGCGTTTTGGATTTGTGACCAAAACATTGTTGAGAACACAGGGATGTTTTAGGAAAATGGGATGTTTGGGATTAGGGGGTTTGTATTCTCAAGTAACTGTTACATGTGATGAAGCCCTATTTTGTGAGAAGTGGCTAACTATCTGCTTGCCAGTAGGAAGTAGTAAATAAATTTCCTGCTTTGCTTGCAGAAGCAGCCTTACTTCACTTATTAACCTGTTCTTTTCTCAAACCACAATCCCTTTTTTGCCCTTCCAGTTCTCTCTTCCATTCCACTGTGGAGGTAGTGAGTGAGACGTTGTGTGGGACTTAACTGCCTGTGGGGTTAATCCACCACAATCACATAAAAGTTGTTCATTGTGCTCAAGGCTAGGATCTCTATGTGCTGATGATTGTCTATTCCTATATTTTCACATTATTTTATATGTTTTATTTTTAAAAACCCCACAAACATTAATTTGACTTCTTATCCTGTGTAATTATTAATGCAATTATTGTTTTCTGTATCCATCTTGGAAAGGTTTTCTGCTAATAAGGTTTGAAGCCCAACTATTTATTTAAGTCTATTATTGTAGTTTTTGCATAGTTTAGTTTAGGTAACTTTGATTGACACAAAGATTTCTCACAAACTCTCAAAGCTCTCCAAACATGCTAATGAGTTTCAATCCAAACTAGATAAAAAACATCACAGAAACTGCTTAGTTCTGAGCAGTGGTCAGTCTGAAAATTTTAACCGGCATGAGCCAGGAAACCTAAAGTGAAGTGTATATGTACACAACCAATATTTAAATTAAGTTAGTGGCATTCTACATCATTTGTTCTTTTTAATAGTCAGCCTTTCTCTCCATCCATTTTGAAAATTGCCTGAAATTTTAATTAAGTGGCTTGATGAGAAGATTTTCCTAAAAAGGTGAACAATTTTTTTTAACAAACATGTTCTTGCTTCCTTCTAGCCCTAATAAATTATAAGAATCAATAATCTTAATTAAAAGAAAAAAAAACACCAACAAAACAAAGAAACCAAACAAAAGGGGATCTATGTAATTCAGCAAAAAAAAAAAGATAATACCAAAATATTGCTGGTCCGTAAAAAATAATGTGGAAATCTATGGGGGAGGGGGGTGGGTGGGAGGGGAGAATTGCTAAACAATGAATTTTACTGTAACAAGTTACCTTGTAGGAAGGAAATCAGAATGAGTAGTTTGTCAGTGCTGATGGAGAAAAATGGTGAATTCTGTGCAAAATTTTATTAAACTAATTATCCTATCATTCCCTGTATTCAAAGAAAGCAACATGTATCGGTAGCAATAATCTGTGCAAGTCATCATATTTTATTAAATAAGCACTTATTTTAATTATGCAAGTAAGGCTTATATTCTCCTATCAACTTAAGTATTTTGGATAGGAAAGTTTGAGGTGCATTCATTTTAAGATAATATTAATGCAAAGGTTAGGAATTAATTCAAGGGAATGTATATAATTGACAGCTTTTTAGTTACATATTTTCTGTACTTTTAAAGGGTTAATACAGAATATCATTTGCATGTTGCATCCAAGAGTAATGGAAAGACTTTACTAAAGTTTGTTTATGTGCTATTATCTAAACTAATACATTTATTGGGAAAAATTTCTGCTTGACATTTTGTGTTTTGACTGGCATTTAGTAGTTGCCAGCTGTCAGAAGGAAAGGACTACAACACATGCCGTTAGCAGCATATGCCTTTTTGGGTGCTGAATAGTGTTTTCATACAAAAAATCAAATGATCCATAACATATTATGCTGTCGTTTAAAAACTGCATCAGAACCGAAACATTTTTCATGATCATAATAAATTTTGTTTCCCAAGGCTCAATCTAGCATTTTCTCACTATGTTTGAGGACATAATGAGGAAAACATTTATTCTATTAATTGGCATTACTTTTTTTCAGTATGTTAATGATTTTCTGAGAGTGGGGATATCTTGCAATAGTTTTCAGAAGACTCTTTGATTTCTGTGCTTTACTACTTTCTGTCAGATGGATCTGGTTTTTTCCTACCGCACTATCTTTGCTATCATTCATAACTCTGACAAACACTTATCAGATGAGATAAAGATTTGAGAGCCAAGGCATTTTATTATTTTCCCTAGTCATTTTGGTATTTGTTTTCTTTTTTTTTTTAATAATAAACTATTGCAGAGATTTTTAAGAATGTATGGGTAAATTAGATATTCATTAGTCATTTTGTGATACAAATACATATTTATTCTACTAATTATATTACCTTTTAACCTTGTTTTGCTGAGGAAACAATCATCTCGTTTTCCCCCAAAGAAACAAAAAAAATTTTGCTTGCTGGAAAGAGAAATGGTAATTTCTGACTACTTCAGAAAATCACAGGTGTCTGGATTTATTTATCAAATATTTGGCTCCTAATATGTCTAAACTAGGAGAAAAGCTATCCTAAATTCCTTAAACAAAAGGGAAAAATGAGTATTCCCTTGGTGGGTGATTCAGTATACTTATCTTTTTCAAGGACTATCTGAGAAGCTATTAAAAATGTGATACCAACTTGAACAAACAGATATTTAAATTAAGAAGTTTAGTTTATTCTTGAATACTTAGGAGCAATGGATCATTGTTTTCTAAGAAATATTTTACTGTTATTAAGTACTGAATATTACTGAATTTCTCCAAAAACTGGCAGGAATTATCTATTTTCCCCCTTGAATTTGTTAAGTCAAATGATTCTTTACCTGCTGTTATGTTCTTACTTATCTATGTTCATTATTTACTTACTCTGAAAAGGCCAAAAAATATTCATCAGAAACTTCAGTAATTTAATTCAATAGTACACTAATGCTTTATGTAGTATACCAGACTTGTGGCCACATTGTTCTTAAACTTTGCTCTGTTCATTTTTTTAATTACAGGAAGATTATTTCCAGGAATATAGCTGATACAGTTCTGAAGCTCTGATAATTTTTTGACCTTAGGTTATTCATACTGTCATATAAGTATGAAGGGAGCTTTTTTACAGAGAAGGAGTAAATGTAATAATAAAAATATATCTTTAAAAATTTGAAATTCTAAAAATATATTTTATTTGAAGAATTATTTATATTAAACTGGTGTCTAGAGCCTCAAATTACTATTTTAAATGAAATGAATGCCATGTTAAAAAAGACCTCATAATTTTAAAAATATACATTTTCTAGTGATACTTCTAGCCTGAGAAGAAATAAAAGGAAAAAAAAAAGAGAAGTTGTTTAATTAGAAAATTGACTAAAAAATGTAGACACTGTTTTGTCCAAGCACCCTGTTTAAATAAATTAGCAAAAATTAGTAAAAAATTTCAATGTTTTTTTCTTTTTATTGTGGAAAAAAAATGTAGAAAACATTTCTGTATGTGTGTTAAGCATGTATGTATATACTAATAATGGATATGCCAAGAAAGTAGAATTTAAAGGGAGGAATATTTGAGGAATCAGCTATGGAGGTCAAACTTCAAAGTCCCATTTCCTAACCTGCTTCTCTCTAAAGATAGAAATCTAACTGCACAGAAGTATAACTTATCAATGGAATATTTTCAGTGTTCTGGGTCCTCTCAGAATCCAAAGTCACAAAGAAATCAGAAATGAAAGAAGGTGTTGTCATCTGAGGGAAATCACATCACATGTGGGTTTTGTTTAATCCATACATTTGTAAAAATTACTACTAGTTAACCCTCAACTACTGGTCAACTGCCATACTCATTATCTACATTTATAGTATGTAACAGACACTTTAGATACATCATCTTTCAAAAGGTTGTTTATTAAATGATTCTTTTTAGATTTTTTTTTTAATGTTAAATTAAATGTTAAATTTCTTGCTCTCTTGCCCAGATATCTGGGATCTTTGGTCTACATTTTTCATCTACCACAGGAACATGTTAGGTCACTAACTAAAACTTAAGATGAGGTAATCTTATCTGTGCATCTTACCATTCACAGAATCACAGAATGCCAGGGGTTGGAAGGGACCTTGAAAGATCATCTAGTCCAATCCTCCTGCGAGAGCAGGATCTCCCAGACCAGGTCACACAAGAGCGTGTCCAGGGGGGTTTTGAATGTCCTGTTCTTAATTAAAAGTAGACAAAAAAAAAATCACAAATAAAAATCTGATGTAAACATAATATAACTTTGAATTTTATTATAAATGTGTTATGCAAAAAAATATGAAACTTTCTTTAATACTCAGTAACTGAACAGTTCTAAATATAATTAATTTGTAAGTATAGTTTTGGTTCAAGCATGTTGGACCTTCATATCAACTGTGTCATGTGTTCTGTGCTTAGCTCATTCTAGACATGTAGAACCATGTTCCTTTACACTTTCATTTTCTTCCTGTATATTATCTTTGTAAAGAATAATACTAATTATTATGGTAGGGGCTTTTTGTTGTTGTTGTTGGGTTTTTTTTTGTGTAGTCTTTCCTTTGTGAAAGAATAATTAGGAAAAAATCTGCACAGATATAAAATAACATTTGAATCAGAATGAAAGAACAGAGAACAGTGGAATAGAATATAAGAACTAAATAGAGACGCGCTATGTACCAAATTTAGCTTTTCAGTAAAGAAATGGAAATTCTATCTGGAAAATCACAGAAATGATAAATATCGCTGTCTTTCAGCCAGTTAAAAACATCTTTACTACATTGCCTGTCATTTTGAATCTCCTACAAGTATCCTTTAGAGGTTATTTGCTTTTGGGATAAGAAATTGGGAATCAAGAGAGACCAGTAAGCCCGCAAAGGCTGTCAATATGAACAGATCATCGAACAACAGTTATTTGAACTCATTAACACATAATAAATATGAATAAAGTTCTACAGTTCATTAAACCACCTCTGTCAGTTTGGAACATAGCAAAAAGACCAGTAATTAGGCAAAGAAGTTATCATGAAACCTACTGACAGTCACACAACAAGAAGTCATATTTTGTTTAAATATGGAAGTTTGTCTAATCTGATAAAGTCATAAGGAATCATTGGAGCATTGCCTCATGTGCTAGATCTAAACTCTTCTTGACAACTTGACCACTAGTAAGTTAGTAGTCATTTCTACAGTTCTGCAGAAACTTTCACACTTCTACTAGAAACCCATTTCCATGTCCCTGAAAAAGGCTGTTTTCATATTATATATAATGTTGAGTATCAACATTAGTACTTAATTGCAACACATGGTAGTAGTTTACATAGTACTATATACTATTTTCTATTTTCTTCTGGAAAAGTTTCACTTTCATATTCCAAGGAGAGTTGTTGTTTACAAATGAAGGAAATAGAGTTCATAAAATTTTTTATTATTTTGTATTTCAGACATAATAACACAAAGTAAAATTAGTCTGGGAATCTTTATCAAAATATTATCTGACTTTTAATGGTTTCCCTTTAAAAATGTTTAAGTAAACTAGTTGGAAATATCACTTATTCACATTGATAAAGGAAAAATAATATTTGAACTAAGTGTCCCATTTTTTAACAGGTCTAGTGAATAAAATTAAGAGCGCAGGACTTTCTAGATAGCCTTAAAATAATTGTATCAAGCATTTTTTAAGAAGCTGGAAGTGCATGAAAATAAAATTATGGAATGAAACTCTGATGATTAGTCATTTTTTACTAAAACACCCCTTAACCTTTTATCCACAACATGTAATAATCACAGAACCACAAAATTCACAGAACTTTTTAGGTTCGAAAGGGTCGCTTGAGATTATCCAGCCCAGCCCATCTGCTTAAGCATGGTCAGCGAGAGAATATTACCTAGGACCATGTTCTGTTGGCTTTGGAGTAACTCCAAGGGTGTAGACTCCATAACGTCTCTAGGAAACCTATTCCAGTGTTTGACCAACCTCACAGTAAAAATATGTTTTCTCGTACTTAGGTGAAATTGCATGTATTTGAATTTGTGTGCATTGCTTTTTTTTCTTTCACTGAGTACCACAGAGAACAGCCTGGCATCATCTTCTTTACACTCTCCCTTCAGATACTTATACGCGCTGATGAGGTCATTAGTGACCTCAGCATTATCTGTGTCCTTTGTCACCAGATCCCCTACCTCATTCAGCAGTGGGCTCATGTTTTCCGTAGCCTTCCGTTTGCTCTTTTTTCACATGTAGAAACCTTTCCTGTTGTCCTACATAAGCCTTGCCAGATTCATCTCCAAGGTGACCCAGCTTTTCTAACCCTGTATCCCTGCATGATTGGACAGAAACTCTGTGCTCCTCCTGTATCTGCTGCCCCTGCTTCTACTTGTTGTACACTTGCTTTATGCCTGAAGTCAGGCAAGACATCCTTACTCATCCATACAGATCCTTGATGTCTGTCTTTGATTTCCTACTTCTTGGAACGCACCTTTCTTGAGCTTGGTGGAGGTTATCTCTTAATATCAACCAGTTCTCGTGGACCACTCTTCTCTCCATAGCTGTATCCAATAGGATTCATCCAAACAGGTCTCTGAAGTGGTTAAAATCTTCTCACTTGAAATCCAGGGCTGTCATCCTGTTTTTTTTTCTGTTCTCTCTTCCTGAACTCTACCATCTCACAGTCACTGCAGCCCAGGCTGCCTCCAGCTTTCACAAACCCAACCAGTTCTTCCTTGTTTATAAGTATCGAGTTCAGTGAAACATATTTCTTTGTTGCCTGCTCATTGTGCCAAGAAATTGTCAGCAATGCACTAAAAAATCTCCTATTGTTCTTGAGCACTGCTGTATGGTCTTTCCAGCCAACACCAGGGTGGTTAAAATCACCATGAGGACAAAGAACATGCAACTTCTTCCAGCTGTTTGAAGAATGGCTCTACTTCTTACTCCTAATCAGGAGGTCCCTAGCAGATATACACTGCAACAGTGCTGATGTAAGTCTACCCACTAATTTTCATCCATAAGCTGACTCTTCATCTGTTCCAAGGCAGAACCCCACGTAATCCATTACAATAAGGTATAGATTTAAACTTTAGACCCATAAAAATAAATAATGCTGTTGGCTTTACATAAATTGCTTCCTGTGATTCAGAACTATGTCCTAAACATACCGTACTACATTATTCAGTGAGAAAGGATCATAAAGGTGCTAATTCTGTAAAATGCATTTTAACTAAATAGTGCCTAGCTTTTAAAATTAATGTATATTTGGTTTTAAAGTGAAAACACAAACTAAAGATGTTCTTGAATGTATAATAGCTCTTTTAATCTATTAATCTATTCTTGAGCTATCAGATAAGTAACAGTTTTCAGCTGCCTGTATATAGAGATAAATAATCAGATACATTTTTTCTTTATACACACTGCTTTGTAGAAGAAGCACTAGTTCTCATACATACCATAAAGCATTTTTTATCGAAAACTGCCAAGTTTGGGAAACTGGATTAAAAGCACTTTTTTTTACTAATTAAAATGGCAGCTTTTATATGTAAATATATAGTTCTCACAACTTTTTCCTAAAGAGTCTTTGCAGGCTTGCTGACAAAATTGGTAATAAATTTTAAAGTACATATTCTTTGAAGCTGCAGATGATATAAAACTCAAATTTTTACCTGTATGTAAACATCTCATACTATAATTATTATGTACAGGGCTATACAACAATTTCAATATCTCTGTGGAAGTGTCATACTACCACTTAATCTGGAGGAAGGATTTATTTTGTCATTTGGTCAGCTACAACAATATTCTAACAGGGTGACAAGATAAACCATTGTATTTACTTGTTTTACAGTATGTAATCCATAATTTTCATTAACTCAGAGGGTTGCAAGTTTTACTGTTCCTTTATAAGGCATGCATAGGAATAAAACATCCCTCTACTGATTGGTTACTGTTTTTAATTTGTTGTCTACTTCTGATGATAAGTGGAAAAAGTTGTCTCTACATCTTCCTCGTTTACTGTTTTTGTTATTTTGGTTGCTTCCCAGAAACATTGTTTGCCAAGGGCTTGTTGGTATACAAAATGCCTGGACTTTCATTCTGATATCCCATATGGTCCACCTTGGTTTCCCAAGTGCCTGCCACAGTGAAACCTATTTTCCTGGCAGCTACAGAGCCCTTTAAGAGTCTATACTACCCATTTTCCATTGTTCTGGGATGATTTGGGTTTTTGTTATTATTTTGGCATGTAATTATGAACAGGTGTCATGAGGTGCAAGGAGGCATGTGGTGTCAGTGTAGTGAGGCTGTCACAGAAGATGGACTTCCTTCCTCTTTTCCTGGAGAACAGATGTCCTTTGCAGTGTTCTCTAGGCCTTCCTATCTCAATCCTTTTGAAACCTGGCATCTCTGCTTAATGGCAAAAACTCTACCAACTCCTGAATGGGCATCCAGCCATTCAAACAGATGGTCTTAGGTTCAGGCAGCCAAAAAAAAAAAAATTATGTGGATATAATATGTTTTTAAAGGCCATAATCCCAGCTGGGCTAGTGAAGTGGTTGTCCTTTCTCTGCTGCTGTAACTATTATTCAGACAATGTGCTACTGCTACTTTGTCTTTGATCTGAATTAATATTTCAAATTGCACTGTATAGATGTCATTAAGCATCTATTTTTCTCATATATACATATATGTGTACAGTCTCACAGTCAAATGAAATTAATATTTATCCCTGTGGCGTTTAGCAAGAGTGAGTGACTTATGACTTATTTAGGTCATAACACTTAGAAGTTATAAATCCTTGGCAAAAGCTCACATATTCGGCTCACATATTCATTAATTCATATTGAACACCTATATAATCAATCAAGATGTGGTGGTACAGCTCCCCATCCTGGGCCACTTCTCAAGGCTAACTCCTAGGTCACATTGTGAGGCTGACCCCACCCCACACCCTGCTTGGCAAGGCTGACTTCTGGTACCATCACAGTTTACCATTGCAATGTAGAAGGCTGGGAGAGCTTCACGTGTTCTTACTCTGCAAGTCAACTTGTGAAGCTAAACAGGCTCCTGCACCACTTGGAGACAGTGTCAGGGAGTTGGAACAGTTATGGCATCTGCTAGCTGTATCCATAACTCCTGCATACTTTGAAAAGGTACCGATGAAAGACCACAGCACCCTCTGGGAAGAGCCAAGCTAGCGTGACAAGATTAACGGCCACAGTAGAAAAATATGAGCCACGGTACTGACCAAAGTCAATCATCTTGCAATCCTATAAATACTCATCCTAGAAGTGAGTGAGGCCCATTGGAGTTCTCCAGGATCTCAGTGAGCTGAGTCTCCATATCTCCCCCTGAGCTGGGATGCCACTCAGGCCAGACTCCGACCACCCACTAGTCAAGCCAACAAAGGGAAATTTTCATCTGTCTGCAAAGACTGGTAAAGAGAGTTGTGAGTATTTGTGATCTCTAGCATTTTTGTGAAAATTCTAGAGATCCTTGGGCACCTGAATTTACTATAATCTGCAGAAATGCAACATCTTAATTATAGGTTAACCTCTGTACCTCTATAGAGCTCTGTGCCTGTGTGTCATTTCACTTAGCTGTCCTGGTTTGAGTTAGAACCGAACAATTCTGTTGAGTGATTTTACTTTTCATCTAAGTCTCCTCTAACTAACTGCACTTTCTAAAGTTAACAGCATATTTTTGCAGACCATGTCTGCTGCTAGCAGTGATAATGCTTGATGTTTAGAGTTACTACCAACGATTGGTGTGTGCAGAACAAGGTCACAGCTACATCTTGTGTACCACATTGGGGTGGGGGGGCGGTGTGCAGAAAATGAAAGGCCACACCTGAGGGGAGGAGCAGCCAGGACAGATGAACCTAAATTGACCAGTGAGTTATTCCATCCCATATATGACATATTCAGTATAAAGCTGAAGGATATCAAGGGTCTCATCCCTTCTGCTTCCCATTTCTTCCTGGTTGGCTTCCCCTTCTCCAATGGCCGGCATTAGAGGAGGACTCCATCTGTTCTGCTGAACAGCTGAGACAGAGTTAATTTCCATAAGAATCTGAGAGGGTACACAGCCAGGATAGTTGATGTGGTGAAAAGAGACTAGATTGGAAGGCTCAAACAAATGATCTATTTGAGCTTCATTCACAGATTTAACGTGGCACTAATGCAAGTTTTCACAGATAAAATGAAAGATTGCACAACTACAACTTAAGAGCAAGAATACACTACAACAACATAAAAAGTGTGCCAAATATACATGCGTTAGTTAATCACCTGCAGTTACACACTTAAAACATGCTAAATATTCACTTACACCTCCAGGTAAGGGCTTCAATCCCAGAAAAGTGACCTTGGTAGTGTCTCAACCAAGAGGGAAGGGTCCCCATACAGCGATGCTGTAGTGTTGGAAGGCAGCTCCCAGTTCCCAACCCAAACCTTAGGGTTTATTCCCTGTTTTATATGACTGTGGGCAAGACCATGTCTGGATACACAAGGTTGTTGTTTGAAACTGACATTGAAACCCTCCTTAGTTGTCAGCTGGGCCTTAACCATGACACCAGTTTTGTTTCATAGTAGTCTCATAGTTTTATCCTCAATAAACCTCACAAAAAGCCACGATATGTGAGTTGACATAATTGCATGTACTCCATCAAAACATATTTGGCATTCTTAGGTGAATCTAAGGAAAACCAATTGTTTCTCACAAATTTGACTTTTAAAGCCCAAAATAGCCACCTGCCTGACATCAAGAGAAGTAGCTAGGGACTACAGATGCTTATAGTTTTGTGTAATGTTCTTTTTTTATCTAGATAGGTAAAAAAGACACATAGAGTAAGATAAGAGTAAAATTTGAATTGAGTAGATTTGAAGGTAATGGGACAATACATGCGAGACAGAACAGCACTTGTAGGTCTTAAAGGCCTCAAGGATTTTGCCATGTATAGAACATACAGTGAGTGTGCTCTTAGCCTAAACCTATTGATATGATTTGGAATTTTACTTATTTATAGAGCTTTACAGAACCTGTTTGCAGTTACTCTTAGTCTGATGAATGATATAAAATAACTAAGGAAAATGTGTTAAAAATTAGTGAGGAAAAGGAATAAAAAATAAATCTGCAAATCATTTACACACAGGAGTAAAGATACTCCAGGTCATTTTGTTAAAGGATGCAAATAGGGCAGTCATTTTAAAATATGCCCTGGCATTCAGAAGAGGTTACTTCAGCACATATATGAATCTATTATTTCTGACTGCTCCCAAGGAAGCCTTGCTTTCAGTGAGGTTTAGATGTGTCTGTTGTCTTTAGTTAATTTTGTTCCTTCTAACTGTATTTAGATTAGCTGTGATCATACTTACACTTATGTTGCATATCTGAAAGTTGGGAAACTGTTGCACTGAGAAGCAGTGGATAGTGTGTCAGGTCATACTGGAGATAGCAATCGTTCAACCTTACTCTTTTCAATTCTTTCTTTCGTGAGGATGCACTTATACCCTGTAATAAAGTCAACTTTCAATCTTCTAATTAAGATAATAATCTAGTTTAACAGAATGACAAGGTAAGAATACAGTGCAAGTGAAATTATATGACATATATAGGACTTGCATGTATTAGTTTACTATTTTCTGAAAATCGTCTCTGGTACCGACATTATAGAATGCAGGGTAAATTCATTTACCTTTCTAACGCATTTTTTTACCTTTATAATTTTATTAATAACTATTCACTTATTTTAGTAGATCTCTGAATTACACGTTCCACCATAACAGTGACTAGATGTATTCCAGCACACAGATACATCTTTATTTAGAAACAAGTAACAAATGGTCTTCATAAATTTATTTTTCTTAAGGTCTTCAGGTTATTTATTGCACAGTATTTATCTCTCAATAAATAGCTCAGGTGTAGTAAAGATTACTGTGTCAGTGATAAGAGGCTGTTCAGGTACAATAATAAGATCACAGCACTGTAAGTGTTTTCGTAGCTACATGGCTTTCACATGGCCCTCTGGGAAGAATAACATGCTCTTACTGAGAGTTTTATTTGGTCTCCTGATGGTTATTTCACAGTAGCTACTGTCTTTTCAACAACTAAGCTTTCTTGTTTGTATTTCTGGTATAAATTTCTGAAAAGGCAAAATTAATTCTTTGTGATTCTAGACCAAATAAAGTGAAAACAAGAAACCCTATTTTCATTTCAGTGCACCAAAAAACAAGTAACTCATACAGAAGGTTACGTTAGCATGATGAACTTCTGTTGGGGAAGTGATTATTAAGAGGAGTCCTGCCAGACAGGTATATGACAGGGGGCTCAGTGTCTTTTTGTTTTTAATACTGATATGTAATTTAATAAATTATGCTGTTACTGGAAGTAAGAAGCATATGTAAAATCAATGCCTTTAAAAATTATTATTAATACACCTGCATTTGTAAAAACTGAGGCCATGGGGTGATAGAAGCACACAGTGTTCTTACCTGCATCCTATAGTACTGATTGTGAAATTACATATTAGATGGGGCCCATCACCTGAGGGCAACACTTCCCCGAATTTAGTATGGTAAAATAATTTCGGTGAGAAGACTATTTTGAAATGCTCAGTGTTGGAAAGATGGAAAAATCCTGCATGATTGTACAGGTGAAAACACATAGAACAGACAATAAAGTGGAGATTGGACATCATTATTCTACTTCAGGATTAATAAAAATAACCTAATAAATACAGCTAGGAGGCCTTTGTATCAGCCTATACTGTTTCTTTTTACAATCTCTATCTAAACATTCCCAAATAGAGGAGTCTCTATGCAGGTCTAACAACAGATCTCCCTAAATATCAGCTTCCAAATATTAAGGTTGCTGCTGTGTTACAAAAATATAATTATGGCTTTGTGTTATTTAAATTAATTGCAAAATATTAACTTATAATTCTTTCCCCTCTCTTTTTCAAATGACAAAAGAAAAAGTATTCTTTTTGCAATTTATTTTATAGTTCCTTATACTTATGAAAGACATTGCTAAGAAGGACTGAGTTTAGGGAAAATTAACTATTTGTGTTGCAGTGGCAACGTATATTTCAGTGAGAAGTTTATAGAAGTGAATACATCTCTATTGCAGTACAAAAGCAAAAGGAAAACACCCTGTCACCCCCACCCCCCAACCCCCCGTCCCATCCCCTCCCCCCTTCCAATTAGGACATCCAGAGTAAATTTTATTCCCTAGATTTTCAGAATCTAGGGCAAAATCTGTTTCTTATACAACAGTTGCCTTCTCGATTATTATTTCAGTTCTTATGTTAATGCTTAGTAACTACAACTCTATTAAATACACACACACATACATATATACATACATACATA